>JAMZAV010002962.1:0-152300 GCA_024449915.1 Sweltsa coloradensis
CAAGCTGGACCTCTCTTCCTCGCACTAGGACGACAGTAGCCATGCGCTGGGCCTGAAGAGTTCGCCGGGGCAACTTGCCGAGTAGGCTTCCTGAATTACACTAAAACAACTTGCAAGAAACTGTAGTGACTGCTTTAGCCGTAAGGTCATAATACGCCACTCTAGCCTAAGGGATGTGGGGAGGATGGTCCATGCTGGTCAGAACCAGCCACGGGTAGGAGGAGGAAAGAGGAGGTTTTCTCATCGCGGTCCTCATCGTCTTTGGGCCTTTCGGAGGTCGTCATGGGTTTGGGGTGGGGACCCTGACGTCTACTGCCAGAGCTCGCCTCTTGCTTCAGAGAATAATCTTCTAATTGCTAGCTGTTTGTTTGCAAGATAAAAATTGATCTATTCCTTGGCATTTATGATTGACAGAGCCATGCTCTAGGCCAAATTCTTCCCCAGGGATTGGTGGGACATGCAAGTGATGGAGAGAACCAGCATTTGATCGCAGGGAAAGATCATACGTCCAAAGAAATAGAACTTATCAACTTAAATAGGTATTTAACCGTTGTCATCCATGAGTTGCAACAGAAAAGTAAAACACTTTCAAAGTATCCAAGTCTGGCTTGCTGAATATTGTAGGCAGATGAAATGCCAGACAATAAACCGATGACCACATCCAAGATTCCTACTTATCTGAAAGAACAGCTCACAATACAAACAGACCCCAAACCCGAGAGAACTTCTTCGTTCGTTATCAACACAAACTGTGCTTTATCTAATTTCCTAATTTCAAAATGAAAATTTAATTTGGTACAGAGAAATCAAACACGACTTTGTAGGTGTGAAATACAATCAAGACAGACAAAAACTGGCGTCTGTTATCAACAATGCCTTATCCACAGCCCTCTAAATATAAATCATTATTTTCCTACGCGGCTGCGGCGAATAACGCATTTGAGGTGCCCCGCCTAAGAAAATCGTGTGCAATAGTTTTATTTTAATTAATTTTAATTCTTTGCTTTAATATATTACCATAGTTGGAATTGGACAACGAATTCTAAAATGGCTAAGTGTTTATTTGAAGTGTATTTCTTCTCCCATTACTGTGTATTTTCCCCACAATCCGGCTCCATGTGGCCCTGGTCTTGGCGTCGGAGCAAAGAGCTCAGATAAAAGAACCTCCGTGCCTAACATTATTATTGTTCTACGGTGTTTGGTACAGAGTCGATAAGGAAGTTTCAACGGGGAAACTTCGTTATCGACTCTGTACTAGGCCCGCGTCGTGAACGGTATTTACAATCGCGTTGGTGGATGAGTTCGTTTATAAGTACACACAGCTCTCTTTTCCTGTGCTTGTACTTTGGGATGCTATGCCATTTAATTCAATTCAAAAATTCATGTTTTATTGTTAGTAGATCATATTTGTTTAACAGTATTTGTAAAGTGACATATGTGAGAACAGTAGCAAATTGTGTCAATCAGTAAACATAAAAAACAGTTGTTTCTTTTTTTGTTTAATAAAACATCATCTAATGTTGTCGTACTCTGGAGATGATACAGTAGGGTGTGCTAACATTCCAAACTTTGCTCAAGTTATATATTCTATATCTTAGTTTGTCGTGCTTTACAAGAATTTTATTTATTTATTTATATATTTTATATATTTATATATACAAGTTTTTATATCGTTGAGGGTTGATTTTTATATACTTTTTAAGTTTCTAAAAGTCAAGAAAATCATAAAGATGATTTGATTCTATTGAAAAATGAATCATTTCTTTTTGAAGTCCTATTTTTTTATTGATTTAATGAGGATATAGGAAAGTTTTTCTCCGTTGTCATATATTTTAAACATTCTTCCCATGTTTGAGAGGGATAAGTTTCGTGCCCTAGGCATCATGTTTGGTGAATTCTGTTAACACGTGATGTACGGTTAGATCTTAAAATCCTTTATAAGGGCGCGTCAACAGGTAGGTAGGATGGAGGTTGGAGGTAAACTACAGCTAGGCTTGTTCGAGATTATCAGAATGTGCGGCACCTTATAACAAAACAAAATATCTTCGTAAGTGTCCCGTTGTTTTTAACACTTGGCCGATACGCAACGTTTTTTCCATTTGCGTTGCTCGATGAGCCTTTTTGTTTTTTTTAACCTTCTTCTATTCTATATTGCGGTTGCGTTTTCAGTGTTGTGTTATTGTTATGTAAGTTTTTCAAAATAATTTTCGTTTTTTGGATTAAGGGCGCGTTAACCGTTGTATTATAATGCCACTCTAGCCTAGGGGATGTGGGGAGGATAATACCATGTTGTTCATAGCGAGCCACGGGTAGGGTGTGAGGAGCGGGGGGGGGGGCCGCCAGAGCTCGCCTAGTATGAGGAGGTAAGGCTGACGCGTGTTGCCATTCTACGTGGACTTAAATGTTCGCGGCGTTGAACTTTTTCTCTTCCTCGCCTCTACGACTAGCAGAGCTGAGTCATAGACCATTCGAATATCCCAGGCCCGGACGGCGTGTCTCTGTGTGGTCATCACCTGTGGAGTCATCGTCGCTACGTCTAGGCGGGAGTCAAGGGGAGGGGACCCGACGAACCACTGCAGACCAGAGAGGATGGACTTTCCTCTGTCCTCGTCTACACTATCAGCATAAGAAGTACTATGTTGTTTACCCTCTGCCCAAACACGGAGATTGACGCGAAGAAGTTCTGGGTTCGAAGCCCGCTGTAAGCAGGACTTGTCTGTCTTTCCAAGGGATACAAGATAAGACAAGCATGAACTTGAGCCGAGTTGAGGAACAGGGCACTTAAACCGTTAGTTTCCCCCCCCCCCCCCCATAAATTTTTCGCCGCCTTGATATGAAAGTTGGATGATATGAGTGTTAATGCAGTGTGTTTGATAATGACTGTTTCTAAGTGTATAATACCACAAAAAATGATGATGACAGTAATAGCAAAATAAAAGTTGTGTATGTGATAAAAATAAAGAAATAATTAAATGTGTATGATGTAAATTAAATTTTGTTAGGTGACTATGGATAAGAAATTTAGATATTTTGTTGCCAGTTATCATTGAAAAGTTCTTCATATGAATGGGAGAAGGGAACAAATTGTGTGTGCAAGGCATCATATTAGGTTCATTCTGCTAGCATATTTGATGTATGGTTAAAGTAACATCACATTTGTCACATATGAATACCTCTTCTCTGTTATTAATTATTATTATTATTCTTATGATTATTATTTATTATTATTATTATTATTATTTGCAATTGTCATACATAATACAAGGGACAAATTTTGATTAGTCAGTGTGGAGCATCACACTAACGAAATTTGTTATTTTGAACCACCGATCCTAGATTCTTGTTGGCAAATCCAACAATGATGGCTTGATCCACTCTTGACATCTGGAACGGAACTAGATTGAAATCACGTCGCGACGCTAGGAAGCTTCCTTGCACCACGATCAGCGAGTGTCCGTTTCCCTCTATGCCCCGTATATGCACAGTATTGTACATTGTTCGCTCTACTATGGTGTCGCCGCCTACAGTCTGGCCAGCTTGAAATGTAAATGTCCTGCCACTTGACAATTCGGTTTTATTTTTTGACTGAGTGGGTAAAATCTTTAATACGATTTATATTATATTATATTTATTATTTTATATAAAAAGTGGTATTGTACAGTCTGTAGGGTAGGAGCATAAAGTACGAGTGTGGAGCCAAATAACTGTTTACTTACGTTTTAAGGAGCGCACAAAACAAATCATGTTTCGTAATATAACAATGTAAACAATGAGTTTCACACGTCGTTACTGTCAGCAAAACTATAATTTGTTACGTACCTCGGTCAATACTCGTCACTGAAAATCCTTACTGATATTTTCCCCCAGAATTTCCTTACATGAATATGGGAAAGATCAGACCTAGTCCCTATAGATCCTGATTTTGTTTATTCACTCACAATAAGAATATGTTGTAGAAGGAGCAATTAATGTGTCCACCGTGGGCAGACTTTATTTCACAACACCAATCATCGTGAGGTGCCCATAGGTCGCACTGACAGGTTACCGTGTGCTAGTAGCCTACAGTTGCGGGGATAATTATCAAGTAAACATAGCTACAATAAACTTAAACTAACATTAATAGTAAGCCTAAAAAGACCCCTTATAGATCGTCATGGGAAGGTGGAGGTGATTCCGACGACGACCGCCAGAGCTCGCCTCAAGTTCATGGAGTAAGCTACTCTCATATAGCTGAAGGTTTGCGAGATGGGCTTATCTCCTAATAGATTTACACGCCTCCAACCTAGCCATGGCTCTGGGCGATCTTACCCTGGCCCAGAAACTTGCAGGTCTGAACCCGGCGCCTCCACGCAAATGAGAGGATTTAAACCCAAAGACCCGACCATATATAATAAAGCAACAGACTATGATTCACTAGGGCGATTCAACCGGTAGTCATATTGCGTCGCCTGTGATATTTTAAATTATGATAGTTTATGGAGTGTTAGATGATTAATCTTATATTGTTTTCTAAGTTTTATAAAATAAAATAAATTATGGGTGTTGATAGTTATGGCAAAAGAAAATGTTTTACTAAAATGTAAATAAAGAAAAAAAGGGAATGTGTTTGTAATGAAATTATTTTGTAACACAAAAACTTTCATTTGAATGAATAATTTAGAAGTTTGTCGCCGTTATCGTTTGATAGAAGTTCTTCATATGATTGTGAAAGATAATTTGCGTGCTCAACGGCATCACAGTTATTATTTTGCTAACATTGACACGGTAAAGGTACATCACCTGTGTCACATCTAAAAATAATCTTTGTTTCTTCTAGTTTGTGATTATCCGTGGATTTATACGTGTGTGCCTAAACACATTCTAGACAATGCCCACCTCTTCTCCTACGTGGAGAGTCGCGACGTAGGTGGACGAATTTAATAGTCAGTTGGAGGTCATCCACCCTATGAATTTGTTCTTTGTACCACATCAAGATGCTTGCGCATATCACATCGTTCTTGAATCCACTCTTGACATCTGGAACGGGATACTAGATTGAAATCACGATCGCACGCGGGAAGCTCCTTAGCAGCCCGATCAGCGGTGTTCCATTTCCATCTATGCCACGTGTCCAGGTATCCAGCAAAACTCTATGATAACCCTGAGAGTTAGTTTTTTTCTAGGTTAGCATTGGAGTTCTTGTACAAATGATGATTTGAATTAAAAATGAGTTTTATTAGGCTTGAAGTGCTCTTAAGCTTCTGAACAAAAGAGGTCTTCATCCACAACGACCTGTATGTTTGTTGTTTGTGTTTTAGGAGCTTCGCAGATGGCGAATTGCTCTGCGGTTTTATCAAGTACTAACGCATCGAGAATATAATTAAAGACTTACTGGATCAAAACCCACACTTAAAAATCGCCCTAATCTCAGACTAAGTCTCCATGACATAGCCCTTGGATATTTTTATTTCACAACTTCATGCTTTATAATTAGAACTAGTAAGCGATTTAATGTTGTTCTTCGGGAAGATTTTATTCATAAACCAATCATCTAGATGCGCGCTATAGGGCGCTGCTGCCCAAGCTACGGTAAGCTAGTACACTCAGGCACCCCGTACAAAGCCATGTTTTGTTTTGCGTTTCAATGGTTTTCGAGCCTCCTTGAAACATAAAATGAACTTTAGATCTATTCCCACACAATACAAAAATTACACGATGACAACATAAATATTTGTTTCTATGACATTTAATAAGAAGGGATTATGTTTGTCAAGTGCATTTAGTTTAGCCATCATTATATAACACAATGAACTAACATTCACGGGCAGCTGACTTCTTAAGCGAAGTTGCACAAATATACGGTCGTGTGAAGCTGCATCTAAGCGACAGCGATTACAGCCCGTAACTGCGCATATCAAGCTCATTTGTTTGTAAACACTCTGTAAGTGCCTTTTCATGTCGATACATTACACACAGACTTTTTGTCTATAATCAATTGAGTAACGAGTGTTTTTGTGAATCGGCCAGAGCTTCGGCTTATTACACATTGTAGCAATGTTCAGGCCTTCGCTCTCAGGCGTCGAATCTCCTTGTAAATACGAATACATGTGAGTTCTCCTTATTTCCATCGGCCGAGTGCCGTGGACCTCACGCCTGGTGCCCAAAAGCTTCTGTTTGGGATCCGGGAGTATGCTGATACATCCAGCTTGATGGCTCAAGCAGACGGTGTTATAACATAAGATCTGGAGGCAAGTCTCATCCGTTCTCTCAGCTTCCTGATGGTCTTGTGCATCCACGCTGGGTGCACAACAAGCTTCCTGTTGGACCGGGAATATGCGGATACGAGCCAGCGTGATGGCTCCAAGCAGACGGTGTTTTATACATAACATCTGGAGGCAGTGCTCTCCGTTTCTCTCAGCTACTGACGGGTCTTGTGACATCCACGCCTGGTTCACAACAAGCGTCTGTTGGACCGGAAGATGCTGAATACGGATCCAGCTTGATGGCTCCAAAGCAGACGGTGTTATAACATTACATCTCGGAGGCAAGTGCTCATTCCGGTCTCCTTCTACAGCTACTGATGGTCATGTGAACATCCAAGCCTGGTGCACAACAAGCTTTCTGTTGGACCGGGAATATCTGATACGATCCAGCTTGATGGCTCAACGCTACATGACTGTTGTTTATAAAACATAAATCTGGAGGCAGTGCTCATTCCGTTCGCTCACAACTGATGGGTCTTGTGACATCCACGGCCTGGTGCACAACAAGCTTATGTTGGAACCGGTGAAATGCTGATAGACGATCCAGCATTGGGAAAAAAAAATGGCTCCAAGCAGACGGGTTGCTTATACCATAACCTCTGGGGCAACTGCTCATCCGTTCTCCTCAGCTACTGAATGGTCTTGTGACATCCACGCCTGTGCACAACAAGTTTCTGTGGACGCGTTAAGATGCTGATACTATCCAGCTTGATGGCTCAAGCAACAGTGGTTTATAACTTACATTGAAACAAGTGCTCATCCTTTCTCGTCAGCTTCTGATGGTCTTGTGACATCCTACGCCTGGTGTACACAAGATTCTGTTGACGCGGGAAGTCTGCTGATACGATCCAGCTGATGCTCCAAGCAGACGGTGTTTATAAGCCTTACATTGAGGCAAGTGGCTCATTCCGTTTCTCTCAGCTACTGATGGTCTTGTGAAGCCACGCCTTGTGCACAACAGCTTCTGTGGACAGGGAATATGCTGATACCATACCACTTGATGGCTCCAAGCAGACGTTGTTTTATAACATTACATCTGGAGGGCAAGTGCTCATACCGGTCTCTCAGCTACTGATGGCTTGTGACATCCACGCCGGTGTCACAACAACTTCTGTTGACCGGGAAGATGCTGTACCGAATCAGCTTGATGGCAAATTAACCAAGCATACGGTGTTTTATAACATTACAATCTGGAGGCAAGTGCTCATCCTTTCTCTCAGCTACTGATGGTTTTGTGACATCCACGCCTGTGCACAACAGTTTCTGTTGGACCGGGTAAGATGCTGATACGATCCAGCGTGTATGGCTCCAAGCATACGGTGTTTATAACATTACATCTGGAGGACATAATATACATACTCCGTTCTCTCAGGCTACTGATGGTCTTGTGACATCCACGCCTGGTGCACAACAAGCTTCGTTGGACGGAAGATGCTGATACGATCCAGCTTGATGGCTCCAAGCATACGGTGTTTAAACATTACATCTGGATGCAAGTGGCTGCATTCGTTTTCTCCGGTCAGCTACTGATGGTCTTGTGACATCCACGCCTGTTGCACAACAGCTTTCTGTTGACGCGGAATATGCTGATTACGATCCAGCTTGATGGGCTCCAAGCATACGGTTTTATAACATTACATCTGGAGTCAGTGCTCATCCGTTCTCTCACTACTGATGGGTCTTGTGGCAATCCACGCCTGGGTGCAACCACACTTCTGTTTGGAGCCGGGAAGATGCTGATCACGATCCAGCTTTGATGGCTCCAAGCATGACGGTGTTTATAACATTACATCTGAGGCAAGTGCTCTCGCGTTTCTCTCAGGCTACTGACGGTCTTGTGACATCCACGGCCTGGTGCAACAACCAAGCTTCTGTTTGGACCGGAAGAGCTGATACGATCCACTGATGGTTCAAGCAGACGGTGTTTATTAAGCATTACCTCTGGAGCAAGGTAACTCTCCGTTCTGCTCAGCTACTGATGGTCTTGTGACATTTGTTCACGCTGATGCAACGATCAGTTTACGTTAATAAGCCAGCCTGATCTCGGCTTCCGTAATGTGAGGCTGTTCAATCTTCCGTTTCCTAGCTGTCCGCTACGAGGCTGACAAACCAAAAGTTTAAACAACGACGACGTGAGAAACTGGGCGCATCAACCGGTAGGATTGTTGTTGCAAAGGTGTTAATATGGTTGTAAGATTATAAAAGGAAAGGAAAACTAGAACAGAGAATGAAAGTGAAAAAAAAAATTGTATGTAATACAATAATTTGGTTAGGCTTGCGCGTCTCTAATTCTTTGTGCCCGGATTGTTGGCATTATTGTGTCAAGAAATAGTTCCGTAAATTCTCACATCAAGTCCTATTGCACCCCACGATGGATGCTGATAACTTTCAATAGATTGATTTCAACATGCATCTTTTGCTCAACAACGTGGTGTTCAATCTAGCCTTTTTTGTCAAACACCATGCCGAGAAGACGGACATTTGGTTTTAAAAAGAATTTCTAATTGTTAAACGAGAGTTTGTGGGTCATTTTGAATTCCTTGAAGACGAGCAAAAGTGAATGCCTGAGTCTTTTTCGGGAGAGATCGTGTCTCCCTCTTTGCACTACTCTAGCATAGCGATATGGTGATAGGAGGGCTCTCTGTGTCTGGACCAGCCACAGGGAAAGGGGATGGAAGGGGGGTTCCTACGTCGCGGGTCGTCATAGTCTTTTGTCATCGTTCGTGTTCATTGTCATCGTCTTCGGGAGGGCGTCAAGGGAAGAAGGGAGATTTGTCCCCTCGACGAGTTGCAGAGCTCGCTTCTAGATTCGGGGATTATTTTACTCTTTCATCACAAGCTGGTTGTTTGCGAGGTGAACTTTTTTTCTCTTCGAGTCGCCTTTTACGCTTAGCAGAGCCATGGTCTGGGCCTTCTAGCCCGGGCCCAGAAGGACTGGGATCGCTGGTCTTGTTCATCATTTGTGTTGTCATCGTCCCGTCTACGTCTAGTCGGCAGTCAAGGGGAGGGGGGACCCGACGACGACTGCCAGAGCCAGAGAGATGGATTTGCCTCTTTTTCCTCCTTCGAACACTCACATATTATCATACCCTGGTTACTTCTACCCCCTGCCCAGGCCGGAGACGAACTGTGAAGACGATGCTTGCTATAAGGCAGGATTCTTTTATTCTGATTATACGCAGTCTAACAGTTTCTTGGCTTTTGGAATTTGACTAAATCTGCAACTTTGAAACGTTCAGAAAGCGTCGATCGAGGCACATAAAAATTCGGAGTTTGTTCCGAGCAGCCTTGTTGATTCTGGTGCTTTCCGCGCGTTGGTCATTGTTCAGAATCGTTGATGGTGTCGGCACCTACAGAGTGGCTGGTCGACTTATATTTAAATGTCCCCCCACTTGAAAATAAGTTATTGTCTGAGTGGGTAAGAACTCTAAATACGAAAGTATTTTCGAACTATGCTGTCTAGACCCAGCCACAACCAGTCGGGAGACGTGACACTCCAGTGGTATAACCTGGTTCTCACAATAACAGACTATTCACTATTCTCTCTTCTATTATAGTTATCACCGTCCCTCTCTCTCAGAGATGGTATATTTTTATCTATGTACGAATCTGTGAATAAAATAAAATGAATTGTTTTTTTGTGTGTTTATTTTGTTCAAGGTCCACGCCAACCGTTACGTCTAGTGCTGCGCTAACGCTAGCCTAGGGGTAACAAAAAAAAAAAGTAAATACGCAATGTTAATCCAGCCCGTCAGGGTGCAAATGTGGTGGGAAGGAGGGGGGGGGGAAAGTGGTGGTTGGGGGTTCTCTCGTCGTGTCGTCATCGTCGTATTCGTTTCGATTCTCGTCAGTGGGTGGGGAAGGAATCCCCGACGACGACTGCCGAGCTCACCTCTAGTTTTCAGGCTGGCGCTAGCAATTAGAAACATTACACATTTTTAAATACTAATGCATAATAAAATAGGAAGTGCAAGAGCAATCATGGAAACTGAAGCCTACTGCGATGTAGAACCATCTCACCTTACCTATAACTATTGAACTATTTGATAAAACTATTTAAGATCCTTTAAAAAACCTGCATAACAGACTTTTAGTATAACTACAACATCAGTCCTTTGTTTTCAACATGTGGTTACCGCAATAATCGACGACCTGATCAGTATCTAGGCGCGTCAACCGTAAGGTCATTGTGGCGCACACCTTTTTACATTGAATGAAATAAAGAGAAACATCTTTCATGAGTATTTGGTATGTTTTCCTGATTCATTTTAAATTTGAATTAGGTGATTAACGAAAATATCCATACAATCTGTTTTTATCCAAGACGATGTTGATGATGATATAAAAAAACTAAATGTGTATTTGCGCGTGAACGATAAGTTCATATGTGCCAGTTGGTGTCTGTGCATTAATATCATACTATTTCATACGTTTCATTTATTCAGTGTGTTTTGTGTTTTATCTAATTCAATAGGCCTGGCTCCTGTTTTTCATATTATCAATTATCGTACTGTACGCCACGTGAGAAACTAGTGCACCTACGGGGAAGAGACTCACCTCCTGCACATCATGATAATGTGTTTTTTACTTTTATCAATAAAGAAGATAAATACGGTAGTTTAATTTAACATTATTTCATATTAAGTGGAAATATGTTAGATAATTTTACTTATGATATTACAATAACTTGAATTAAATTTTTTAGTTTGTCGCGTTATTTTGTTTATTTTGTAAAATTGTGAAAAAAGGTTCGACAGACCTTAATACTTGCACATTTAAAATCATAGGTGGCTCTCATAATAAACTGCTACCACAATATTTCGAAGAGAGGTTCTCCTTGGGGATGTTCCATTGAGTTCATTGGGAGAGTTTAACTCTGAGATGCTGGTGGGTGAGCCAATTTGCTTTCTAGAGCCTAAAGAGACATATGCCTTAAAACGACCGTAAACTTAGAGTTCTGAAGAATCAGGCGCTTCAACATCTTACACATTTGTTTCTTTTCTTATTTTCATTTACATACATAACTTTTATTTTGCTATTACTTTCTTCATCATCAATTTATTTTTTGTTTTTATACCTTAAAAACAATCTAAATCATCAAACATACTGCATTAACTCTTCTATTTCTTTCATTCACAGGCGGCGCATATGACCAACTCGTGAGCGCCTCTAGTTTTCTCACGTCCCGTCGTCGGGCGAACTATAAGGTCATATTAACGCGCCTGTGCTATCATATTGTACAAATTAAGTGCTTATATTGGATATTTTTTTTGTTTGCTAAGTTTATAGAAGATAACCTAATGAATAAAAATGATAGCACAACAAAAGTAAAGTTATTTTCTTGATTGGAAACGACGATATAACCACACATGTTAATTGGCCGACTGGAATTTTCCGGTCTAGATGTTTTCTTTTATCGTCTATAATACCGAGAATATATATCATACGCAGAAAATACGGCCGCGCCTACAACGAAAAATATATTGCTCTATAAGGAACCGTCTTGCCTGACATTGCTGGTCCGCAAGCCTGCCCGCTCAGCTTATTTGGGATTCAAGGGCGCGTCAACCGTAGGTCATAATGTGCCACACAGACTACCCGATGTGGAAGAACCATCATCGTGCTGGACAGAACCAGTCACGGGCAGGGGGTTCAAGAGGAAGTCCTCCTCGCGTCGCTAGCCAAGCTGGACTCCATCTCTTCCTCGTAACTAGTACGAGCAGAGCCATGCGCTGGACTAAGAGTTCGCCTGCAACTTGCCTAGTATCTTTCTGAATTACCTAAAACAACTTGCAAGAACTGTAGTGACTGCTTTAGCCCCCCCCCCGGTTTTTTTTTTTTTTGTTTTCGGTCATAATATGATAGCTCTATAGCCGTAAGGATGGGGGAGGATGGTGGCCTGTGCTGTCAGACACCAGCCGACGGTAGGAGGAGGAAAGAGGGGTTTTCTCATCGCGTCGTCATCGATCTTTGGGCCTTTCGGATGTCGTCATGGGTTTGGGTGGACCCCTGACGTCTACTGCCAGAGCTCTCGCGGCCTGCTTGCTTCAGAGAATAATCTTCTATTGCCTAGCTGTTTGTTTGCAAGATCTAAAAATTGATCCGATTGCCTTGGCATTTATGATTGACAGAGCCATGCTCTAGGCCAATTCTGCCCCAGGGATTGATGGACATGCAAGTGATGGGAAAGAACCGAGCATTTGATCGCAGGGAAGATCAATAACGCCAAAGAAATAGAACTTATCAACTTAAATAGGTATTTAACCGTTGTCATCCATGAGTGCAACAGAAAAGTAAAACCTTCAAACGTATCCAAGTCTGGCTTGCTGAATATTGTGCAGATGAAATGCCAACAATAACCGATGACCACATCCAAGATTCCGACTTATCTGACAGAACAGCTCACAATACAAACAGACGCCCAAACCGGAAGAACTTCTTCCTTCGTTTATCACACAAACTGTGCTTTATATATTTACTAATTTCAAAATGAAATGTAATTTGGTACAGAGAGAATCAAACACGACTTTGTAGGTGGAAATTATCAATCAAGACAGACAAGAACTGGCGTCCTGTTATCAACAATGCCTTATCCACAGCCCTCTAAATATAAATCATTATTTTCACTACGCGGCTGCGGCGATAACGCATTTGATGTGCCCCCCTAAGAAAATCCTGTGCAGATAGTTTTTATTTTAATTAATTTTAAATTCTTTGCTTTAATATATTACCATACAGGTTGGAATTGACGACGAATTCTAAAATGTATGTGTGTTTATTAAAAGGTGATTTCTACTCTCATTACTGTGTATTTTCACCCACAATGCCGCTCCTATGCGGCCCTGGTCTTGTCGTCGGAGCAAAGAGCTCAGATAAAGAACCTCCTGCCTAACATTATTAATTGTTCTACGGTGTTGGTTCCAGCAGAGTCGATAAGGAGTTCAACGGGAAAAACTTTCGTTTATCGACTCTGTACTAGGCCCGCGTCTGGAACTGATTTTGCCAATCGCGTTGTGGATGAGTTCGTTTATAAGTACCACAGCTCCTCTGTTCCTTGCTTGTACTTTGGATGCTATGCATTTAATTCACTTCAAATTCATGTTTTTATTGTTAGTAGATCATATTTGTTTTTTACAGTATTTTGTAAAGTGACATATGTGAGAACAGTAGCAAATATGTGTCAATCAGTAAACATAAAAAAAACAGTTGTTTTTTTTTTGTTTTAATAAAACATCATCTAATGTTGTCGTACTCTGGAGATGATACCGTAGGGTTGTGCTAACATTCCAAACTTTGCTCAAGTTATATATTCTATATCTTATTTGTCGTGGCTTTACAAGAATTTATTTATTTTATTTGTATATTTTATAATATTTATATATACAAGTTTTTATATCGTGATGAAGATTTTTTTTATTGTTTTTTAGTTTTCTCAAGTCAAGAAAAATCATAAAGATGATTTTGATTCTAATTGAAAATGAACATTTCTTTTTGAATCCGATTTTTTATTGATTTATGAGGATTGGGAAAGTTTTTCTCGTGGGGGGAAGGGAGGGTTGTCCATATATTTTAACATTCTTCTCCATGTTTGGAGAGGGATAAGTTTCGTGCCCTAGCATCATGTTGGTGAATTCTGTTTAACACGTGAAGTACGGTTAGATCCTTAAAATCCTTTTATAAGGGGGCGTCAACAGTAGGTAGATGGAGTTGGAGGAACTACAGCTAGTCTTGTTCGAGATTTCAGAATGTGCGGCACCTTAAATAACAAACAAAATATCTTCGTAAGTATACCGTTGTTTTAACACTTGGCCGATACGCCAACAGACGTTTTTTCCCAGTCGCGTTGCTCGATGAGCTCTTTTAATTTGTATAATTATTTTTTAACCTTCTTCTATTCTATATTTGCGGTTGCGTTTCATGTTGTGTATTGTTATGGTACGTTTTTCAAAATAATTATCGTTTTTTGGATTAAGGGCGCGTTACCGTTGTAGTATAAATGCCACTCTATCCTAGGGATGGGGGAGGAATAGCCATGTTTGTTCATAGCGAGTCACGGGTAGGTTTTGAGGAGCGGGGGGGGGGGCGCCAGAGCTCGCCTCTTTTATTGCTGGAGGTAAAGAGCTGGACGCGTTGGTTAGCATTCTAACGTGGACGTAACCCATGAGCCACGATACACATTACCAGTGACGTGTGAGCGAATCAAAATCCTACTTCAACATTAGATCGTTCGTAAAATTGCTTGAGAACAACTAGAGCTCTTCCCGGTAAAGGTTATGTTGCGCCGTGAATGTTGTTAGTTAATGAATAATTGCGGTTTTGTTTGCTATAATTAGTTTTTCTACGAGCTGTCTCCCGGGCACGTGGGCATGTCGCATGGTCATGGCTACCCCCTACTGCGACATGTTTTCAACCATCCAGCAACCTTACGCATTTAAAGATATCGACCCTGTGTTTGTTTTCAGTAAACAACTGAACTATTTTCCACTGGCCAAACCTTGCTAACGCTGACCAGTCAGACGTGCGCCAACCTCGACACACTGTTACCCGTGTTGATAACTCAAATACGGATAAGATACTTGAACATCTCGTTTACCTTTATAATGGAATAAAATAATAATTCATTCTTGATTTAGCTCATTGCTATTTTAAATTACAGTTAACGTCATGCTACAATCACCAAACCTTTTGCTAGAGGTCTTTCGAAATCGACAAGTAATACACATGAGAAACTAGGCGCTTCAACCGGTTAGAGTCATATTGCGACACGTCTGGTAATTTTAAAGTTTAATTTAGTTAGTAATTAACTAGTTTATAAATGGAAATAAAATCTATGTTGGTGATAGTTAAATAGCAAAAGAAAAAAAATATTTACTGAATGGAAATAAATAAATATATAAAATAAATGTGTTATATGTGAAATCGTTCAACGCCTGAGCACTGCCGCATTTGAGTTTGGCCCATATCTCAGCGTCCCCTCCTAAATTGAATCTAGCCATTTGGCAGCTTTTTTAATTTATTATCTCTTGTATATTTATATTTTTTTACTTGGATTAAGGGCACGTCAAGCCGTTAGGTTCTAATTGGGGAGGAAGGGTGGTCTCACGTCCGCGGTCGTCATCGACGTTGTCCATGCGTCGTCGAGGAGGTCGCCAAGGGAAAAGGGAAGTGTCCCCGACGACGATTGCCCAGAGCAAGTCCTCTAAGTTTTTGGGGAGAATATAACTCTCCTTTTCCCCGCATACCCGCCCTTTTACGATCAGCAGAGCCATGCTCTGGGCCAAATTCTACCCCGGGACCAGACAGGGGATGTTTGTGTAGGTTTAAATCGCAATGGATTTGCTGGATTTTTGTTAACATATCTCAGTTACTCGTAACAACTTGTCTGTTTAACTTTAAACATGTTGTGCAATCAAGTCACCGATTCAGCTGATATTGAACAGTACACCCACACACATGCACATAGTCACAGAATAAGCGCCGTTTGACTTCAATTGTTGACATCCGTTTCGCCGCGCTATTTCGTCTAATAATCCATGTTTTATTATAGATACAACCTCATGTTATATTAGCGCCTATGTGCTACCCTGGATGGAGAGTGGGTGGGGTGGGTTTGGGGAAGGTGGGGTTGAAGCGCCTAGTTTTCTAACGTATTCGTTTACTATTAGCAGCTCTATGCACTCACCTGGCGCTCGGGCAGACGAAGGGGGAGAGGCCTGGAGATACCATTAGTATACTAACAGTATGGTATCTCTAGTGGCTTGGCTATCACGTCCTAGTCGTCCGAAAAGAACGGAGGTTACATACGACTTTCCAGAGTTTCGCCTCTAGTTTCTGGATTAATAAACCACTTGCTGGCTGATGTTTGAATAAAGACTTTGCCTTTCTTCACTTACATGAATTGTTAGAGGTAATATTCTGCGCCCCTTCTAATCCGGGCTTAGACGGAAATATTTTGTTGGCTCGTTGTCTTGTGGTTAGGGTATCTGCTTTCCAATCAGAAGTTCCAGGGTTCAATTCCCGCAAAGTCAGAAGTTTTTTTATTTCATGTTTGGACTAAAGTCCACATCAGTTCTTGTCTTAGGAGTTTGTAAACGGTGACTTTAGAGCCGTCCTACAGCGAAGCACATAATTAATTCAGAGTTGTTCTGAATTGCCTTTGTTGATTCTGGCGTGATCCCGGGTGTTCGCACTGTCTCAACCACTGATTGCTAATTTTCTATTAAATAAAATGAAATATCGTCTTTGGTTGGTTTTATCGCTCACGCGTCGATTGCGTTGGTGCCTGCATGGTTTGGCTTGGTCGCTTTGATTTAAAAGTCCCCCACTGGAAAAATCAGTTCTAATAACTGAGTGGGTCGACTGTAATACAATTTTTTTTAATTTTATTTATATATATTTTTAAGCTTTAAAGTTTATTTGGATGAAGGCGCGGCACCGTTAATGTCGATAATTGCGTCACTCTATCCAGGGGACCCGTGAGGACACAACTGTGCTGTGCGGAACCAACTACTTAGAAATGGGAGAAGCAATTGGTAAACATCCGGAAAGGAGTAATCGCGGCCCCATTCCATCTCCCTAACCTTACAAGTACCTGAAACATCGGCCCGCGGGTAAATAACTCGCGTACTGCCTATACAAGAGTGGAGTACATTGTGACAGCCGTGCTAGAAGCCTTCGGTAATATACATTTGCAGGCCTGATGACGTCACGGCGGCGCCGGCGGAATTACCGATGTTTTCACTCGGAGCCACTCGGTGGGTTGTCTGCATCGTACTGTGACGTTGCCACTGAATTTTAGCAATGTTCCGCTCACCCCACTAGAATCCTATTGGGTGAACTACGGGGAGAGTAACAGTTTCTAATGTTAGACTCTTTTCATTATTCACTGGTTCTTTACTCATTTCTTGGTCGTCGTACCACTCGTCACAAAGGTCGGTCAATGAGGGAGATCAACGCGTTTTTTGTTTATTTGGATGAAGGGCGCGTCCAAACCGTAAGGTCTTGAATGCGCCACTTTGTGACTCTAGTTTTTGGTATAGGAAGAAGGGCCATGCTGCTCAGAACCAGCCTCGTAAAGGAAGGAAAGGAAAAAGGGGGATAACCATGTTGTCTTTGTCATCGTCGTGTGTCATTGTCATAATCGTCGTCGCGCCAGGAAAATCGTTTAGTGAAAGGGGCAAAGCCCCGATGACATTTGCAATTTTTCTTTTGTTTATTTGGATCAGGACCCATCAACCATTAAGGTCATATTGCACCACTCTAGCCTAGGGGATATGGGGAAAGATGGAGGGCCCATGCTTAGTCAGAATTAGCCACGGGTAAGGAGAGGAAAAGTGGTTCTCCTGTCGCGGTCGTCCATTGTCTTTGCATCGTCGTGTGTAATTGTTTCATTGTTGTTCAAGGTGTCGTCAAGGAAGGGGGAAGGTATCTCCGACGACGATTGGCCCGAGCTCGCCTCTAGATTCGTTTTTAAAATACTACCCTTCTTACAAGCTGATGTTTGCGGAGGTTGGACTTTTTCCTCTTGATTGCTTATACGATTAGCAGAGCCATGCTCTGTCCAATTCTACCTCTACCCGGCCACCGACTGGAGAAAGTACGACTTTTTTTTACGTGAGGAACTAGGGCGCCTGCAACCGGTAGTTCGTATTCGGCACCGCGTGTGATTTTGTAATTAATCAATTGGAGTTTTTTTATTTGGATTAAGGACGCGTCAACCGGTAGGTCATAGTGCAACCACCCTAACCTATGGGGGGGGGGGAGGAGAGGGCCCATGCGGGTCAGAACCAGCCAACGGGAGAAAGGGTAGACGGGGGGTTTCTCCACGTCGCGGGGGTCGGGGTCATCTGTCTTTGTCCTTTTGTCATGTGAATGGTTTTTCTTTATTCATTTGTTTTTCTGTATTAATGACAAAAATTATATTATAACAACACTAATATTAATAATTTATTGAAAATTACTTCCTTTTTTAAATGTTAATTAGCTTTTGGTTGAAGAGAACTACTTCGATACGAATTTCCAGCAAGTTTGTCTCGTGTCATAAATGATTGTCCCGTTTATCTTGCGATAATTTATTTTGCCGTTGTATTTTAAACCCTGTTATTGAGTGCATTTAAATGGCCGTCTTCAGGTGAACTAGTTGCCTCTTGATGAAAAGAACAGTTGTAAATGCATGTCCTATGAAAGATGTTAAGACTACTGCATACGCTTTGCATTCGCATTACGACCTGAGGAAACTCTGAAAAACTTTCAGTTCAGGATTGCCTGCCTAGTTTGTTGTGTTCCGACTCTAGTGATAAGCACGTTATGCGTTAGCTTATCAATAGAGAAGAACGTCGCCGGTAGCCGCCCGCGAGATGGTGGGCAAAGCCAACTGCGTCCTCGCCCAGGTTTTATCCAGGTTTCCCTCGGGCCGTCAAGACGAATGTCGGGACAAGTATCGCAGTCCTCGGGACAATCGCCGCATCAGACGGGCACGCTATCAGCGCACGTGAACATCGCCAGAGGAACCGTCTACGCCTCTACGTAACTAGTGAAATTGAAGATGGAACATATGATGTGATCACACTAATGATCATAATCATATATAAATAATTTTCAGGCAGAATTTGATTTCCTAGTTATTATTTGTCATATTAAGTGGAGTTGCCAGGTTGATTTATTTTGTTTATATAGATTAAGGACGTGACAAACGTGAGGTCATAAATGCACCACTCTAGCCTTGTGATATGGGGGGTATGCCAGGTTCAAAACCAGCCACGGTAAATGAACTAAAGGGGGTTTCTGACTTCGCGGTCGTCATAGTCTTTGTCATCGTTCGTTGTGTCATTGTCATTTCGTCGGGAGGTCGTCAGGGAAAAGGGAGTTGTCCCAGACACAATTGCCAGAGCTCGCCTCTAGTTTCGTGGGAGTAATATACTCCCTCGTACTAGCTGATTGATTGCGAAGGTGACTGTTAATGCTTGAATCACCTTGCACGATTAACAGTGCGCATTCTCATTGGCGCGATTCACTCCGGCATAACGGAGACGAATGTCATATTAATGAGTAGTTTAAACGAACGCACGTAGAAACTAAGACGCTTCACCGGTTTGGTCATATGCGCCGCATGTGATGATTGAAAGTTAAAGAAATGATTTTTATATGGGTTTTGCTTGAATTATTTTCTAAAGAAAAAAAATTGATGGCGTTGACGAGTGTTTATAATAAAGAAAGAACAGAAAAAGAAAGAAAAGATTTTTTAATTCAATTAAAATATTTTATTACGGAATGGTGTTTGATGTCTTTGATTTTTGTTGTAAAGGCGCGTCAACTGTTTCGGTCATATGCGTTTACTAGCGCTAATATGTATCAAGTGGAGGGTGGGGCCCAAAAAATTACTTTGGATAGAAATTTGGCAATTTTGTCAGCCCCTACTATTTGATAGAAGTCCAGCCTGATGATTTGGAGAGATTAAATAGCGTGGCGCAAGGCATCATGTTTGGTAGCGATATCTTCGAGAAAATATGTTGATGTAAGGTTAAAGTTCATCCACATTTGATTGTGTGGCTCGTGTTGTGTAGATAGTGTGGCTCGTTGGTCTTGTGTTTAGCCAAACTGCTGTGCCAATGCAGGAGTCTATACACTGTGGTTCAATCCTGCTAAAGTCATTAATTCTTACTTCTGATTTGGACTTTACGTCATCGTTTCTTGTGTCTAGGAATTTGTAAAACGGTTATTTTGGGATTTGATTAAGGACATCTCAACCTGTTGGATCATAATGCACACTCTAACCTAGGGGTTGGGGGAGAAGGGTCTCATGCTAGTCAACCAGCCACGGGTAAGGTGAGTGAAAGGTGGTTCTCTACGTTGCGGGCGTGTCATTTTCTTCCGTCATCGTTGTGGTGTTCACTGTCTCATCGGCGGTCGGAGAGGGGCGTCAACGAATGTGGCAATGGTGCGCCCTGACTTACGATTTGGACCAGAGGCTCGCCTCTATTTCGGATTAAAATGACTACCTTTAACTACTGATGTTGCGAGGTGGACTTATTTCTCTTGGAATCGCCTTTTAAGATTAGCAGAGCGCATGCTCGTACCGCAGTTCTACCGGGCCGCATGACGGGGTAGCCCTTTAGGCTATGTGGAGGCAAAGTCCCTGCTGCTCAGAACTCACCACGAGATATATATGAAGATATATTGTTTGGTTACATTGGATTAAGGCCGCGTCAACCGTTAGGTCATAATGCACCACTCTAGCCCTCATGGGGGAGTGGGGAAGGGAGGAGGCCCATGCTGGTCAGAACCAGCCACGGGTAGGGGCGGAAAAAGGTTCTCACGTCGTGATGCGGTCGTCATCTCTTTGTCATCGTTCGTTGTGTAATAGAATGTGGGTTTCTCTCGAGGCCCGTCATTGTCTTGTCTTCTTCGTGTTGTCATTGTCGTCGTCGGTTAGGTCCGGCAAAGGAAGGTGGTGTTCACCTCGACAGACGTTACCGTTCCGAAAACATACGCCTCTTGTTTCAGGAGTAACATACTCCCCCTTTCGTAATCAATCTGTTATTTGCGAAATGGGACTTTAAGCTCCTTGCATACATCACTAGCTACATATAATTACCCAGCTGGTGTTAAAATGACGTGTTTCATTGGGTTACCAGTGAGAATGTCGTGTTGAGAGCTCCGCCTTGAAACTGCACCACATGACTTGAAACCTATCCTGGCTTTTTAATGCCACTCTAATACTAGATTAGCAGAGATGAGTACGGTAAGGTGGATCGTCACTTATTCAGCCACTGAAACAATGAATGTTCGCGGGAATCATGAAATTGGTTTCCCCATAACCACAGCGCGGTGGTATTTCATAAGTTTTCGTGATCCTCGTATTTTTCACGAGGTGACAAGATGGTTTTTGTTTTAGATCAACGCTACTAGGATCTAAGACGACGTGAGACATAGGGCGCTTCAACCGGTTAGGTCTATTGGCCCGCTGTGAGTATTGAAAGGTTATTAAATGAGGTTTATGTGTGGTTGATGATTATATTTTTTCTAGTGTTCTGATCGTTGTTTCACTCACTTAATGGTCCTCGTCATTTGTTACACGCTTTATACACTTAATGGCGTACTATGCCAGTTGCCAAAACATTCGTAATAAAACCGTTGGTATTTATAAAATAGTTGGGACATAACGCATTCAGGTTAAATCTTGATTTTTCATTACAAAGCTTTGACGGGTAGAATACATAATAAAGGATTATCAGGTTGCCATAATGAGAGTCCATGGCAGATTTAAGACAAATTTTTGGCAAATTGACTATTCTTTGCTCATGTATTATTTTTAATAGATTAATATGACACTTTCGTTAGATTATTGAATTTTAAAAAAAAGAATTTGTTAACACTAATTGCTATTATCAAACATGACTTTCGAACAACAATAGTGCAACACCGGTGGCCATCTCCAATTTTTTTTTTTCATTTTCAACACTATACACATAAAAAATGTCGAAGTTAATTTAGATTAAGGCGCTGTCACCGTTGTCATAATGCTGTCTGAGCCGGTGATAATGGGGAGGGTATTCAGGGGCTCTCGTGCATGTCGATGTCGTCACGTTCGTAGTGTTCAATTTCATCGACATCGAGGAGGGGTCCCCGACGAGACGCCAGAGCTCGCTTCTAGTTTCAGGAAGTAATTATCTTCCCTACCATATAGATTACTTGCTGACATTTGGTCGAGATGTGCTTTGTCTCATTTCCTCGCGTTCTTGTAGACACACATACTACTACACTGGCTAAATCTAAAGCACGCGCGGGCCCCTACGGGGAACAGCTTTTCTAGACCCACATGCGAACTCGGTTTCAAATAGTTTCGGAGTGAAGCCTTACTGGAGATATATTGTTGTCTAATGCTTACTGACCATTCATTCACACTTAATTCAATTACTGAAACCTGGCAGACAATATCACGGGGCATAATCTTTTTATTGGGGCATTTATTTATTTCTTTTATAATTGGGGGGAGCTTTACTCCACTATCCAATGTTGCAGATTGTCGTCCATGCTTTCCATCACTACAGACGACGTACGGAGAAACTAACGCGCTACCAGATAGCAATATTCTTCCTTTATGATTTTGTTGTTTTTAAGTTTTATATACGACAAGAATAAATTATTGAAATAAAAGCGAAATTAAAAACGGAATTGTGTAAATAAAATTTGTGTGTTATTGGGGGTTAAATTCGGTTAAAAAATAATAACTTTCAATTGAGGGATTAGAAAGCTGGTCTCCGGTGTCCTATAATACTCCTGATGTCTCCGAGGATACGCACGTTGACAAGGTATGAACAAGCAAGCCAACTACGCATCAAACGTAAACTCAAAGGTCTTTACTACTGGACTTTTCACGAAAACCTGGGTTTTATTACAAAGATTCTAATAAATTTTGTTTTACTGTTTTGAAAGGGCGCTTAACCGTAAGGTCATAAGCGCCACTCTGCCCTAGTAATATGGGTTAGGAGGGGTACATACTATTCAGAACCAAGACCTCGTGGAATGGAAAAAAGGGTGGAGCTACTACATCACGTCGCTGTCCATCATCGTTTTTATCATCGGGTTCGTTATGTCATTGTCTCAGAAGGTCGTCATTGGACAGGGAATGTCCGCCACTACTGATTTCTAGAGCTCGCCTCTATTTTGCGGGTAGTAATATTCTCCGGATCCCTATCCGTAGCAGATCTTTTGTTTCTATGAATTGCCTTACTTGCAAACACCATAGTCTTGGTGTCAAATCATACCCGTTATTTTATTTATTTATGTACATAGATTCAGGTGCGGGATCAACATTCATTGTCTTAATGCGCCATCTAGCCTAGGGGTAATGGGAAAGGGATCAATACTGTCGAACCATCACAGGTTAGGGGAGGAATGGGGTGTTCGCTCATCGCGGTCGTACATCGTCCTTTGGGACTTTGAGGTCGTCCATGGGTTATGAGGGGGGGGGTGCCCACGACTACTACCGGCGCGAGAGCTCGCCTCTCGTTTTCAGGGTTTCAGGTGATAAATCTTCTAATTGCTAGCTGTGTTGTTTTGCAACATGGACTTTACCTCTTTCCAGGCATATGATTAACAAGCCATGCTCTGGCCTAATTCTTCCTGGGGTTGGTGGGACATGCATGTGACGGACAGAACCCCAATCGATCCGCAGGGAGAGTGAGCTTGAAAAGATCAAACGTCCAAACGAACCTAGACTAAAATAGGTATTTGAGCGTTGACATCCAGAATTTACAAGTAGAAAGTAAAACACTTTTGCTTAATATCGATGTCTGGCTTGCTGAATATGTCGGCAGATACAAAACCACCAGACTCAGGCAATACACCGATAACCAACCCAGATTCCTCTTATCTGTAAGCAACAGGTCGCCCTACAAACATACCTCCAAACCCGAGTAGCACAACTTCAGCGTTCGTTTATCAACACAATAGCTGTGATTAATCTTCTTTTCCGAATTACAAAATGAAAATGTAAGTTAGTAGAGGAGAAATCAAACACGACGCGTTATGTGTGATGATGTCAATCATAGACTGGATCAACAAACTAGCGTCTGTTCTGCAACAATGCTTTCCACAGCCCTCTAAACATAAGAGACTTATTTTCCTACGCGGCTGCGCGAATTGCTACATTTGTGGTGCCCCGCCTAAGACAAATTAGCGGCGGCAATAGGTTAATTCATATTAATTATAATGTTGAACAACTTTTAATATATTAACTAATAGTATACTGTATTGGTACAACTTAAATCTAAAATGTCTGTGTGTTTTAAATTAAAAGTGTATTTCTTCTCCCATTACTGTGTATTTGCCCCAACAATCCGCTCCATTGCCTGGTCGTTGGTCGTCGAGTCAAGAGCTCTAGATGAAAGGAACTCCGTGGCCTAACATTATTATGTTCTACGTGTTGTGGTTTTCCTAGCAGAGTTGATATAAGAAGTTTTCGAATTGGGGAAGACTTCGTTCGACTCTGTACAAGGCCCGCGTCGTAACGGTATTTACAATCGCGATGGGCATTCGTGTGTTATAAGTATAACACATTCTCTACTTTCCTGTGCTTATTACATTTAGCTAATATTATTATATTTGCCATTAGTATACATTGATAGAATAGTAGCAAAGCTGTGTACCTCCGTATACATAAAATAGATTGTATCGAGATTTTAACCGTGTCATGGAATAATGTAATATTTTGGTTATACATATATGTGATTAAGACCGTCAACCGTAAGGTCATAAGTGCGCCACTCTAAGCCAAGAGGCCAGGTGGGAGTCCCCATAGCGGGAGGAAGAGGGAGGACGTGGGGGTGGGGAGGTTGTGGGGGGGTGCTAGGGCAAATGGATGGGACACGGCGAGGGAGGGAGGAGGGGGACTGAATAAAGAGGAAGGGAATAGTTGATAGGAAGAGTCGGGGGTGTCGGAGATAGAGACTGAACACATCATGGAGTCAGGAGAGTGGTGATGTGGGCGGGTGTGCAAAAGGAGTCCCGGGAAAATAAAGTGGGAAGGGGCCTAGGGAATGTGAGGAGTGTCCCATTCTTGCGAACCATGCGAGCCACGGGTAAGGTAGGAGGATAGGATGTGGTGGGTTTCTCACGTCGCGGTCGTCTCTCTACGATCCGTCCATTGTCATCGTTCAGTTGTGTCATTGTCATCGTCGGCAGGGCGGTCTTCAGGGAAAGTGTAAGATTCCCGACCGATTTGCCAAGAGCTCGCCCTCTAGTTTCGGGAATACTCGCTCTTACTAAGCCGATGTTTTTGCGAGGTGGTTTTCTCTCTTGAACAGTTGTATCATTTAGGAAATAATAGTAACTTACTAACCCACAAACAACCCTCTGAAAATCTGAGTTTATTGATGGGTTGATCTGAATGTATCCCAATCGTATTTTTTTAACTTCAGTTCCCATGGTATCTAATGAAAGCTGTATGTTTAGTTTATTTGTTCGAATAGAAAATTTTTATCATTTCTGCCAAGACTAGCATACATACATAACCGACTGTTTTTTCGGGGGGGGTTGATTTATTTATTTAGACATCCATCAAGATTCAGTTAAACAACACTTATTCACACAACAGGATAATTAATACTTCATGTTTCATTAATGCAGTCACATCAAGTGAACGAACGCTGACTCTTAAGCGACGACGCCGCATAGGTTATATTGCGCTCATCCAGTGATATTGTTAATTTTATTCGAGTTTATTAGTATATCACATATCACACATTATTAAGTTTTATAATAAATAACAGAAAAAGGAAATTACTATAGAGATGACACGAGACAATATATTTACGTGTAATGAATGACGAAGTATGTTTGAATGTGAAGTTAATTTTGGTTAACAAATTACTTCGTCGTACATGATATTATAGTGTTTTTTTTCGCCGGGGCGAGTTTCATCGTATGATTGGGAGTTCGTGATTATTTGGATGAAAGCGCGTCAAATGTTATTTAAAATGCGCCACAATAGCTGGTATGTCGTGTAGACCCAATGCCTGTCAGATAGAAAAACTCAGCCCCGGGTCAGGGGAAGGAGGGGGGGTGGGGGGGGTTCCTCACGTCGTGATCGTGCAATCGTCTTCGTCATTGTTCGCTCGTGCTATTAATCTCCTATGCGCATATTTTTTAGTCCGTCCGTCTGTGTTGTGGCGCAAGACTCCCAAGATAAACGCGAAACAGAACATCAGAATGCCTACATAACATGTTCTTTGTTTCACGATATTCACCAACAAAAGCCAAAGATTGACAGTAACCTTCCTATGACTTTCAGTCCACGACGACGTGAGAAACTGGGGCGCTTCAACCGGTGAGGTCATTTTGGGCCAGCCGCTGTGATAATTAAAGTGTAATGAAATGAGTTTCTTTGGTGTGTTTGATGATGGAATATTTGTTTTCTATATCAGAGAAAAACAACATATCAAACCGCCTGTGCAAAGTAGTTTCAATTGATTTCCTTGTGTGGAAGGTAAAGATAGAGGTTTTTTAACATGTCGCACTTTGAATTGTTAACTTTTGTAGCAAAATGTGGATAAACGTGATTGTGAATAAAGTTGTAGGTTGTATGTGTAATTTGTTATTGCAAAATTTGCGTCCCATTATTTGGTTGGGGGAAAATCGTTACATGTCCACTCAAGATTCACCTCTTGGTCAGATAGGACCACCCTGCCATTTTTCCTGTATCAAAGTAATCCATTCCGATAGAATAATTTATTGGAGGAAAAAATTGTCCCATTAATATGTGCTTGAATTTTATGAGACACCATTTCTATATAATGACACTTATTAACATACTAAACTAACGCTAAAACTCCCTACAATCGGGACTAGAGCTTCGGCCACATAATTGGGAAATGGCGGCAAAAAGTATTGTTATCGGTAACTCCAATTGTTGGTGAGAAGACAAAATGTTCTCAGTCGCAAATATTCCCCATTCATTCCTATACGCAAATTATATATTTTATAGTTTTTTGGTAGGAACAAAGGTTACGTGAACAAGTCGTGTTTATTAACGTTTGCTGTATTTGAGTACCACTAAATTTCCGAATTTTTTAACGCCAACATCACACAATACACATACTGTCACTCGCGGTAGTAAAATCGATTTAACTCCAAAAAACTTTTCGTACGGGATTCATGAAAGACTCTTCGTATTAAACAAATCAGGTCTGCGAATCGGATTTTGCATTTACCCGGAATTTGGATTGTTCGATTGTTAAACATTTCCTCAAAAATCCATTTTACTGTTCATTATTTAAGCACAAAAATACGCTTAAAGGAAAAATTATTTATATGCACGTTGAAAATGAATTAAATATTGATAGCCTATAACAACCAAAGTTTAAATCAATATAGCTGATATTCTTATTCGATCTGTCACACCTAAGATCGTACTATTGGACGCTTGGAGGAAAATTGCGATTCGCTGAATATTTGCAGGGAGCCTCCTTGATATATACTAAACAACATACTAACTCCTGCAAGTCCCTACATCGGGACTGAGCTTCGGGGCCGCCTATTTTGAAAATGGCGGCCAAAATGTTTTGTTATCGAATATCTCCAAATTGTTTTGATAGGACAAAAATACTCTCATAGTAAAAATATCCCCATTAATTCCCTACAAAACAGGATTCATCTATAGTTTGTGTAGGCACGTTACGTACCCTAAATTCGTGGTTTTAAATGTTGCTCATTGTGGAGTACCGACTTATTTTACAAATTTTCACCCCAGCGATCAAACAATGCAGCAGTAAATCCGTAGAAATCGTTGTATTAATATCAAAAGGACTTTTGTACGGTTCATGAAAGCTTCCATTAGTATTTTACAAATCAGGTCTGCAGGTGATTTTGACTTAACCCGGAAATTGGGTTTTTCCGCATTGTTTGGGACATTTCCTAAAATGCCCTTTTTGTGTGCTTCCATTATTAAGCACTAAATAGGTATTGGAGGACATTCTTTCTACGCACATTGCAATGTATCACATAATGATCCCGATACACCAAAGTGTAAATCCAATTATGGCTGCTAATTCCTAATATCGCGACAACATCAAGTGAATATGTAACAAAAGACATAGTATACACACACCACAGCACGAAACAGTATTCTTGTGACATCTTAAGGAATTACAGCATATTGCGGATTTACACTTTGGTTGTAATCGGATCATATTTAAGTCCTTTCAATGCTGCGTAGAAATTTTCCTCCATGCTATTTAGTGCTTATATATTGGCCAGTTAAATATGGACTTTTTTAGGAATGCCACAACAATGGAAAAACCAAATTCCATGGTAAATGCGAAACAATGCTTTCATAAAGCCCACTCTAGCCTAGGTAATATGGGTAGGAGGGGACAATACTAGTCAGAACCAGCCTCGGGTAATGGGAAAAAAGGTGGAGATCTCACGTCGTGGTCATCATCGTTTTTATCATCGTTCGTTATGTCATTGTCTCAGAAGGTCGTCAATGGAAAAGGGAGATGTCTCCTACTACGATTTCTAGAGCTCGCCTCTAGTTTCGGGTAGTAATATTCTCCGGACTCCCCTATGCTAGCAGATACTTTGTTTCTTGAATTGCCTTATTAGCAGAACCATGCTTTGGGTCAAATCAGACCCGTTATTTTATTTATTTATGTATATAGATTCAGGGTGCGTCAACCATTAGGTCTTAATGCGCCACTCTAGCCTAGGGGATATGAGGAGAAGGGATCAATACTGGTCAGAACCAGTCACGGGTTAGGGGGAGGAAATGGGGTGTTCGCTCATCGCGGTCGTCATCGTCTTTGGGACTTTGGGAGGTCGTCATGGGTTTGAAGGGGGGGGGGTCCACGACGACTACCGCCAGAGCTCGCCTCTAGTTTCAGGGAATAATCTTCTAATTGCTAGCTGTTTGTTTGCAAAATGGACTTTACCTCTTCCCAGGCATTATGATTAACAGAGCCATGCTCTGGGCCTAATTCTTCCCTGGGGGTTGGTGGGACATGCATGTGATGGACAGAACCAGCAATCGATCGCAGGGAGAGTGAGCTTGAAAAGATCAAACGTCCAAACGACTAGAACTAAAATAGGTATTTGAGCGTTGACATCCATGAGTTACAAGAGAAAAGTAAAACACTTTCTTAATATCGATGTCTGGCTTGCTGAGTATTGTCGGCAGATACAAAACCAACCAGACCAGGCAATAAACCGATGACCAAATCCAAGATTCCTACTTATCTGAAAGAACAGCTCGCCCTACAAACATCCTCCAAACTCGAGAGAACTTCATCGTTCGTTATCAACACAAACTGTGATTAATCTTCTTTCCGAATTACAAAATGAAATGTAATTTAGTAGAGAGAAATCAAACACGACTCTTTAGGTGTGAAATTCAATCAAGACTGACAACAACTAGCGTCTGTTCTCAACAATGCCTTATCCACAGCCCTCTAAACATAAGACATTATTTTCCTACGCGGCTGCGGCGAATAGCACATTTGTGGTGCCCCGCCTAAGAAAATAGTGCGCAATAGTTTAATTTATATTAATTATAATTGTTAACAACTTTTTAATATATTACTATAGTTAGTATTGGACAACTTAATCTAAAATGTCTGTGTGTTTATTAAAAGTGTATTTCTTCTCCCATTACTGTGTATTTTCCCCACAATCCGGCTCCATGTGGCCCTGGTCTTGGCGTCGGAGCAAAGAGCTCAGATGAAAGAACCTCCGTGCCTAACATTATTATTGTTCTACGGTGTTTGGTTCCAGCAGAGTCGATAAAGAAGTTTCAATGGGGAAACTTCGTTATCGACTCTGTTACTAGGCCCGCGTCGTGAACGGTATTTACAATCGCGTTGGTGGATGAGTGTGTTTATAAGTATACACAGCTCTCTTTCCTGTGCTTTTACTTTGGGTTTTTTGGCCATTATTATTTAGAGAATAGTAGCAAACTGTGTAAATCCGTATACATAAAATAGGATTGTATCATATTTAACGTAAATGAATAATGTAATATTTTGGTTTATTTGGATTAAGGACGCGTCAACCGTTAGGTCATAATGCGCCACTCTAGCCTAGGGGATATGTGGAGGAGTGGCCCATTCTTGGCAGAACCAGCCACGGGTAAGAGGAGGAAGGGGGGTGGGGGGTTTCTCACGTCGCGGTCGTCATCGTCTTAGTCATCGTCATTGTCATCGTTCGTTGTGTCATTGTCATCGTCGTCGGGGCGGTCGTAAAGGGAAAGTGAATATTTCCCGACACGATTGCCAGAGCTCGCCTCTAGTTTCGGGAATACTCGCTCTTACTAGCCGATGTTTGCGAAGTGGTTTTCTTCTCTTGAACAGTTGGTATCATTAAAATAAGAAAAACTTACTAACCCACAAACAACCCTCTGGAATCTGAGTTATGTGATGGGTAGGTCTAATTATTCCCAAATCGTATTTTTATTAACTCAGTCCCATGGTATCTAATGAAGCTTATGTTTAGGTATTTCAATAGAAAATATTTTAATCATTTCTGCCAAGACTAGCTAGTAATAACCGACTGTTTTTTGTTATTTATTTATTTAACGTCATCCGGTTCAGTTAAAACACTTATTTACCAACCAGGATAACTTAATAATTCAGATTTCATTAATGCAGTCACAATCAAGAACTAACCTGACTCTTAAGCGACGACGCCGCATAGGTTATTTTGCGCCACCAGTGATAATGATAATTAGTTATTCGAGTTTCTTAAGTATTAATGATTATTAAGTTTTAATAATAAATAACATAAAAGAAAATTATTAAATAGATGACAACCGAAAATATATTTACGTGGAATGAATAACGAAGTATGTTTGATGTGAATTAAATATGGTTAATCAAATAACTTCGGATTAGATATTTAGTGTTTTTTCGCCGCGAGTTCATCGTATGATTGGGAGTTCTTGATTTATTTGGATGAAAGGCGCGTCAACTGTTATTTTAAAATGCGCCACATTAGCCTAGGGGATGTCGTGGAGACCCATGCTGGTCAGAACCAGCCTCGGTAGGGGAAGGGGGGGGGGGGGGGGTCTCACGTCGTGATCGCAATCGTCTTCGGCATTGTTCGCTCGTCATATTATATCTCCTATGCGCATATTTTATTAGTCCGTCCGTCTGTGTTGGCGCCAAGACTCCCAATGAAAACCGAACATGACATCAGAATGACTCGCGGTCCTTTGTTCACGATTTCACCAACAAACCAAAGATTGACAGAACATTCACGATGACTTTTACGACGACGTGAGAAACTGGGGCGCTTCAACCGGTTAGGTCATTTTGCGCCACCTGTGATATTAAAAGTTAATGAAATGAGTTTCTGGTGTGTTTAATGATGATATTGTTTTCTATATAAAAGAAAAAACAACGATAGCAACCGCCTGGAAAAGTAGTTCAATTGATTTCCTTGTGAAGGTAAAATAGAGTTTTAATACATGTACGCACTTTGAATTGTAACTTTTGTAAAAAATTCTGGGATACGTGATTGTGATATTGTGAGTTATTATTTAGATTTGTTAGTTGAAAATTTTGCGTCTTATTTTTTTTGGGTGTAAACAGTTGACAGTCCAACTCAAGATTCAACTTCTTTGGTCGAAGATAGGACCACCCGTCATTTATTCCTGTATCAAAGTAATCCGGTCAAATAAGAATTTTTGGAGGAAAAATTTGCGATTTTTCTGAATTTTTGAAGAGACATTTCTTATATAATACTTATTAACATACCAAAACGAACGCTAAAACTCCCCTACAATCGGACTAGAGCTTCGGCCACCATATTGGAAAATGGCGGCCAAAAAGTATTGGTTATCGAGTAACTCCAAATTGGTTGGTGAGAGACAAAATGTCTCAGTCGCAAAAATATTCCCCATTCAATTCCATACAAAAATGTATATTTTATAGTTTTGGTAGGAACAAAGGTTACGTGACAAAATCGTGGTTTATACGTTGCTTATTTGAGTACCAGCTAATTTCCGAATTTTTACGCCCAGCATCAAACAATGCCCGGTAAATCCGTAAGAAATCGATTTAAATACAAAAGAACTTTCGTACGGGGAATTCATGAAAGACTTCATTCGTATTAAAACAAATCAGGTCTGCGAAATCGGATTTTGCATTTACCCGGAATTTGGGATTTTCCATTGTTAACATTTCCTCAAAAAATCCATATTTGACTGTTCATTATTAAGCACAAAATAGCATTGGAGGAAAAATTATTTATATGCACGTTGAAAATGAATTAATAATGATCCGATAACAACCAAAGTTTAAATCCAATATGGCTGCTAATTCCTTATTAATCCTGTCAAATAAGATCGTATATTGACGCTTGGAGGAAAAAATTGCGATGTCGCTGAATTTTTGCAGAGACCTTCTTTATATAATACTAAACAACATACTAAAACTCCCCTACAATCGGACTGGAGCTTCGGCCGCCATATTGGAAAATGGCGGCCAAAAGGTGTTTGTTATCGAATATCTCCAAATTGGTTTGAGATAGACAAAATATCTCAATAGTAAAAATAATCCCCATTAAATTCCCTACAAATCAGATGTCATCTATAGTTTTGGTAGGGGCAACGGTTACGTCACAAATTCGTGGTTTAAATGTTGCTCATTGGAGTACCAGCTTATTTACAAATTTTCACGCCCAGCATCAAACAATGCCCAGTAAATCCGTAAGAAATCGATTTAAATACAAAAGGACTTTTGTACGGGGTTCATGAAAGCTTCCATTAGTATTTTAAAAAATCAGGTCTGCAAAATAGAATTTTGCATTAACCCGGAATTTGGGTTTTTCCATTGTTGGAATTTCCTAAAAAATGCCCTTTTTGACTGTCCATTATTAAGCACTAAATAGCATTGGAGGAAAAATTCTTTCTACGCACATTGAAATGACTCAAATAATGATCCGATTACAACCAAAGTTTAAATCCAATATGGCTGCTAATTCCTAATATCCACAACATCAAAGTGAATTATGTAACAAAAAGAGTGTAAAAACAGCACGAAAACAGTATTCATATTGTGAATATTAGGAATTAGCAGCCATATTGGATTTAAACTTTGGTTGTAATCGGATCATTATTTAAGTCATTTCAATGTGCGTAGAAAGAATTTTTCCTCCAATGCTATTTAGTGCTTAATAATGGACAGTAAAATATGGAATTTTTTAGGAAATGCCAACAATGGAAAAACCCAAATTCCGGGTAAATGCAAAATTCGATTTCGCAGAACTGATTTTTTAAAATACTAATGGAAGCTTTCATGAACCCCGTACAAAAGTCCTTTTGTTTTTAAATCGATTTCTTACGGATTTACCAGGCATTATTTGATGCTGGGCGTGAAAATTTGGAAATAAGCTGGTACTCCAATAAGCAACATATAAACCACGATTTTGTGACGTAACCGTTGCCCCTACCAAAATTATAGAAGACCCCTGTTTTGTAGGGAAATAAATGGGGAATATTTCTGCCATTGAGATATTTTGTCTATCTCAAACAAATTTGGAGATATTCGATAACAAACACTTTTTGGCCGCCATTTTCCAATATGGCGGCCGAAGCTCCAGTCCGATTGTAGGGGAGTTTTAGTTTTTTGATAAGTATCATTTAAGGAAGGTCTCTGCAAAAATTCAGCGACATCGCAATTTTTTCCTCCAAAAATTCTTATTTGACAGGATTATATACCCACAATATGAATACTGTATTCGTATGCGGTTTTAACACTCTTTTTGTTACATCATTCACTTTGATGTTGTGGATATCCCCTCTAATATCCTAGTTGGCTGTGTTCACATTCCTCATCCATCGCATGAGAATATTGAAAATTTACATCAGTGTCTCTCAGATATTTGCACCAAACTTCGACCCAATGACAGTGTTATCTTGTGCGGAGATTTTAATATTCCTGAGATAAGTTGGTCAAATGGCGACGGGGGAGAAGTGGTTGCTACAGTTGGCGCATCTCTGTCACCTAACGTAGCATAATTTATTGAAATGGAGGTTAATCTAAGCTTATCACTAAAACTTACAACTCCACCACGAAATGCTCATTGTCTGGATCTCATATTTACAGATAACCCAGATATAGATTTTAAATCTCTAGTATAGAAAATCCACCAGTCGTATCTGATCTCTAAGCATTTCGATGTTGTTTTCAAACCGAGACCGATCTCTTTACATTATTGGCGTAAATAAAACCTTAATGACTTAACGAATGAACTTGAACTTAAGCACTGAGAACGAATAAACGACTACAAGGAAGTTGATGCAAAATGTGAAACTTTCTATGAGTTGCTTACTGAGGTTATTGAAGTAACAGTACCCAAGAAACATAGTAAAAAACATAAATATCCATCATGGTTCGATAGTGATGCAATTAATGCACTGCGTGATAAGAAACGGGAATAAATTATGTAAGATGGAAAAAAATTTAGCTTTGAGTGTCATAAACTAGCACATCAGCCAAAAAGAGGTTATTCCATCAGCTTAAATTAAAATGTAGTGAAGATGTGTGAAAATTATAAACTATGATAGTTTGTAGCCGTTATCATATGATAGAAGACTCTCAATCACAAACTTTTTGTTCTATGACACGTTTCCGCTGTGTCCAGAAATGTTTTAAAACAATTTGAGACAGGACAAATCAACGAACCTTTCACGTCTGGTTGTCTGAGCGCGGAACTTGGTTGGCGACTACATCAACTGAAGCCGTGGACACCTGAAAAAAGGGACAAGAATAGGGAGACTTAGATCGGTTGGATTTGTTTACATTTTCTGATTTGGATTGAGGGCGTGTCAACCGTTAGGTCGTAATGTGCCACTCTAGCCTTGGGGATATTGGGGGGTGGGGTCATGCAGGTCAGAACCAGCCACGGCTAGGGGGAGGAAGGGGGTTACTCAAGTCTCGATCGTCAATGTCTTTGTCATCGTTCTTTGTGTAATTGTCATCGTCGTCGATAAGGTCGTCAAGTGAAAAAATAGGCGTCCCCGACGACGCTTGCCAGAGCTCGCCACTAGTTTCGAGGAGTAAAGCACTCCCCTCTTAATAGCTGATGATTGCGTGGTGGACTTTCTGTCTTGAATCGCCTTATACGATTAGCAGAGCCATGCTCTGGGCCAAATCTACCCCGGGCCCAGACGGAGAAATATTTTCCCGGGATAAATAAAAAGTTGGCGCCATAATTCAAGATGGCCGCGAAATAAGATAAGAAACACATCTCCTTCTAGTTTATCCAATAAAATGGATGCTAAGTATGTATAAGTACAAATATTTGCATGTTTACTAATTCGATTATGATGATTTCATAAATCGATAGCTACATGCTCGATTCTAATACGACTCCATTTTTAGATTATTGATATTCGAGACGATGAGGGGTGATAAATGAGGATGCAGGAAAATTACAAAACCCATGCCTTATGCTGGACACGAACCCGCGAACTCGTAGTGACAAACGCTTCAGGGCGTCAACTATACCCAATAAAGAACACTAGGGCGCTTTAATAGAGAGTTACATTGCGCCGCATGTGATGTTGTCAGTGAATAATTAGATCGAGTTTGTTGTTTGTTGATGATAACTATAGGGCAAGGATGTTCCCGACATCTCCTGGTTTTTTCTATTGGTAAATACATGCCTCATAAATAGTTTGAAAGTTTGTTTTAAGGCTCTGGGACAAATCTACCTCGGCCCAGACGGGGGTACGTCGTGGTCGTCATCGTCTATGTCTTGGTTTGTGTTTCATGTTGGTGTCGTCGGAGAGGTCGTCAGGAATGGGGAGGGGTCCACGACGACGACTGCCAGTGCTCGCCTCTAGTTTCGGGGATTTATGTTGCTCGTACAGAAATGAAAGGAACCGCATACACCAATGAGTTGAAACCACCTGTGACTCCCTGCAAGAGTCGTGTTCCAAACTAAATTGTGAGGATGTTACAACGACGTGAGAAACTCGGGCACTCGAACCGGGAAGATCGTATTGCACGGCCAGTAGGATTGTATGTTTAAGAACTGAATTTTGTGTTTGTTTTTTAAATTGTTTTGTCAATTAATAAAGTAATAGAATATGATAAAGAACAGTAGTGATAAAAATTATTATTATTATTATGTTAAAAAGATGAACAGTTTAGATAATTAATTATGATTAAACAAATTACTTTGAATAAGGGTTTTAAAAAAAGTTTGTAGACGTTATCATATCCATAGGTAAACATCAACGAGTAGGATATTATCATTAATCAAACCAAGTTTTAATGATTAAAGGCGCGTCAACCGTCAGGTCATAATGCGCCACTCTAGCCTAGGGGATACGGGAGTAAAATCCCAAGCTGCTTAGAACCAGCTACGGGTAGGGGGAGGAAAGAGGGGAATTTAAGAAACGTAGTAGTCATTGTCTTTGTCATCGTTCGTGCTGTTAATGTCGTCGTCGTGGAAAAGAAGGTCGTCAAGGGAAGGGGCGGGGTCAACGACGACGACTGTTAAAGCTCGCCTCTAGTTTTGGCAATGTGCTTCCTATTTACTAGATGATGTTTGTGAGATGGACTCTTTCCTCGTCTTATGCGATTATCAGAGTCATGCTCTAGGCCAAGCTAGAAAAAGTTATGAAAGTTTGATTGAGTTTCTTGTTAAAAGGATATTTTTGCAGATTTGTTGTGCTAAAGCTAAATCATATAATACAAGAGCTTGGGTTCAGTTTAACTTAAAACGGCGACAGAAACTAGAGCGCTTCAACCGTTTAGGTCATTTTGTGCCGCCTTTGATGTTGTAAGTTAATGAAATGAATTTGTTGTCTGTTTGATAAGTATGCTTTTTCTACGTTTAGATTATTTGGATTAATTGCGCGTCAACCGTTAGGTCACAATGCACCACTATAACCTAAGGGATATGGGGCGGAAAGTCTTTAAAGGCCCAGTCTTGTCTTAAAGTCGTGACATCTATTTTGTTCTTTCTACTGTTCTACGTTCGTAGAAAAAAGAATTTTCAAAATCGGTTGAACGAAATCGGATTTATTTACATTTGAACTAGTTCGCGCTTAGACTACGTGTGACGTCACTTGGGGAGAGAAACGAGCTCGGCCGGTCGCCCGCTACCTGCTACCTCAGTCACAGCGATGTATGCGCGAGCGAGGTATCGTGTCAAGGCGATAACACCATGGATCACACAAACACAGGAAAAAACATATGGTATAATACTTTCAATCAATGTACTTTGCAAAGTTACCGTTTATGTAGTGAAGGAAATCGTGTCTTATTGATAATAATATAAAACGAAAAGCCCCGATCATTAAAACACTCATTTCTATATTTCCGAACAGACACAACACGTGTTCACCATTGTCACAAGATTTAAAAAACAACAAAAATATACAACATAAAAATATGTAACACTAAATATGAACACACTAAAGCACAAGGTACATGCAGTTATTTTTATAAGTTGTCATTACCCGAGTGATCGCCTAACACTGGTGGGCTCCGCCAACCCTCTACCTGGCTATCGGTATGCGGGCGGGCTCACGCCAAGTGACGTATCGCTAAGAGGGGTGCAGCCAACAAGGCGCGCAAATAGCTGCAAAACTTGTTCGGCGATTTCGTTGCATTTTTTCTGATCTCTATGATAACATACAATCTTTTTAAATTCAATTGATATTTGAAGAGTGGACTGGGCCTTTATAGGATGGCGATTTAAAAAAAGTGCATTTTCACAGTGGGGACTTTGTGACTGTTTATTCCTGGTTGTATGATACCATTACTGCTAAGGACTCCATTTGATTGGTTAGCTACTACCGTTTCGTCGCATTTTATTGCCACTGAATCAGTTTAGTATTTATATCTCTAGTTAATTCTTTGGACGTGCGATCACCGCTCTCATTAACAGGGTTGCGTACTCGGTAGAGCTCGGTGTTTACATGTTGCCACTTCCATGAATTCATTGGTAGAGTAAACTTCTGAAGTGGCTGGTGTTGCTGTTATTCCCACGTTATCTGCGTCCGAAACTAGTGGGACTGCAGCAGATTCACTTGATTCAACAGGCAAAGGTGGATATGAATATCTATGGCTTCATCAGCTGGAAGTAGACGTGAAGTATTGGAGAATTATTGAATCTGTAGACAGCTCAAATCAAAATCTACACACACAAATCTACAACGGATACGACGTGAGAAGCTAGAGCGCTTCAACTGGGGAGGTCATATTGCTCCGTATTTGATATTGTAAGTTAATTAAGTGAGTCTATGGTGTGGTTGATGATCGTATTGTTTTCATGGTTAAGAAAATGAAATAAAATTATACGGATGAAAGTGATGACTACAGAAAAAATACTTATGTGAGATGAATAATTGGATGAGCGTAGCGAGCGAACCGAAGATTCCATTTCACTATACTGGAGAAAAAAATCCGGAATGTTTTCCTTTCTTTCTTTATTTTTTTTGTATTTTTGTGTGTCTGTTAACACGATTCCGGCTAAACCGATACTCCAATTGCGATAAAATTTTCTGGAGCTCTTTGAAATCTCTGAACTTAGAACTGCCACGTTTTTGAGCGCAATCGAAACATTATTTCTCATAAAAATCGCAATTTTACAAAAAAAAACGTTTTTCTTATTTTTTCAGTTTGTAGTTGTAGTTGTAGTTGTAGTTGTAGTTGTTTTATTCACCATTATAAATTTTACATTCATTTGGGTTTCGTCATTTTAGTATAAACATACATATATATATATATATATATATATGTTTTAAGTATCTTTACGGTAAATAATCACGCACAGTATTATAAAAATAACTTTAATCCCAACGTTTCAGAAAAACTATGTTTCCATTTTCAAGGGAAGGTTAAAAACAAAAATTCAATAAAACAACAACAGCATTATAAAAATAAACAAATAGAAACAAAAACACACTACCTTGCAAACATAGAAATTACCAAAGATCCAATTGCAGTGAACCTAAAATCAAATCACTTGGTTGCATTGTGAGTGTGACTTCTTGTTACCATTCTAGCAGGCCTATTGCTGTCTTCATGTCTTTGGTACCACAGGCGGCTCAGTCTCATACTTTTCAAGAGCTGCAGTATGACTTCTAGTCATTCTGCTGGATTCCAAATTTCTAGACAAGATGGTTGGGTCCGTCCGACCGTCCCACGTTCGTCTAGAACTGCAGGCACTCTATCAGCCGCTATACCGCCTTCTTTAACTAACCTCTCAATCAAAGCTTCCACGTTTGAGCCAAACGCTTGCCATCGTCTCGTTTGTTAAGATTGAGTGGGCGCTTCTCAATTTCCACTGCCTCTCTGACGATTCGACTAGATAGATGGCTTACCATGGCAAGAGGCCTCATTCCGTCAAAATCAATGGAATGACCCTCCTTCTTGACATGTTGTGCCAAAGCAGATGTTGTTTCCATCTTGTTGACGGCGAGTTTGTGTTCCTGTAGACGCATCGACATATTTCGACCAGTTTGTCCAACATATGTCTGCGAACAGTCTCCACACGGAATCTCGTAGACGCCCCAACCCTCCAAATGAATCTTGTCTTTGTAGCTACCAATCATTTCGCCTAAGGTTCTATCTGTCGAAAAGACCGTCTTGATGTTTTCAATAGCCAGTAGTTTGCCAATTCGGTCGGTGGTCCCTCGAACATATGGCAATATGCAGTGGCTCTTGGTTTGTCTACTGGATCGACTTGAGTTTCTTCTGCTCTGGTTCTTCTTTTCCAAGCCTTGTGGAACAACCGGTTAGGAAACCCATTACTGAGCATGTGCCTCACGTAGAATCTTGCCTTCTTCGTCTAAATGTTCTTCGTCAGTTATTCTTCGAGAACGTGTAGCCAAAGTAAATGCTATTGATCGAAGTTGCGAAGGATAATGATGTGAAGAGGCCTGCAAATACCTATTGGTATGAGTTGGCTTTCTGTATACAGTGTGGCCCAAACGTCCATCAGGTTTCCTTATTATCAAGGCATCAAGGAAAGGCAGTTTTCCGTCTACTTCAACTTCCATGGTGAATTGAATGTCAGAATGGATAGAGTTTAGGTGGTTTAAAAAACTCGGTAGCGCTTCTTGACCATGTTGCCAATTACAAAATAGTCGTCAATGTATCTCAACAAAACTCGAGGTTTGTAATGGGACGATTCGAGTGCTCTGGTCTCGAAATCTTCCATATACAAATTTGCTACCACTGGTGATAATGGTGAACCCATCGGTGCGCCTATGACTTGTTTATAGAATTGTCCTTCATAAACAAAGTATGTAGATGACATACAATGCTGCGACAAAGTGACGACATGCTTTGCGACAGGGTATTTTTCTGAGATTATTTTCATAGCTTCATCTACTGGTACCTTAGTGAAGAGAGAAACAACGTCGAAACTCACCAATATATCGCCTGGGTCTAGCCTGATGTTATCCAGAAGACTTATGAAATGTGCAGAGTTTTTCACGTAAGATTTTGCATCTTCAGAAAGGGCTGCAAACAATTAGCGAGATGTTTTGCCAGAGCCTGTGTAGGTGATCCTACTGCACTGACAATCGGTCTTAATGGTAAGTTTGCTTTGTGGATCTTTGGAAGTCCATACAGACGAGGGATTCGAGATGACTTCTCTCTAGGAATGAGATACTTCTGAGTTTGTTTGTCAATAGGGGACGCAACAATTAGAGACTTGGTCTTCTTTTCTAATAAACTGTTGGGTTTTGCTCAGTAAGTTACGTATGTAGGATCTTCTAAAATCCTAGACATTTTCTCCCTATAGTCAATAGTGTCCATAACTATGTTAGAAGAAACTCAAGTCGATCCAGTAGACAAACCAAGAGCCACTGCATATTTGCCATATGTTTCGAGGGACCACCGACCGAATTGCAAACTACTGGCTATTGAAAACATCAAGACGGTCTTTTCGACAGATAGAACCTTAGGCGAAATGATTGGTAGCTACAAAGACAAGATTCATTTGGAGGGTTGGGGCGTCTACGAGATTCCGTGTGGAGACTGTTCGCAGACATATGTTGGACAAACTGGTCGAAATATGTCGATGCGTCTACAGGAACACAAACTCGCCGTCAACAAGATGGAAACAACATCTGCTTTGGCACAACATGTCAAGAAGGAGGGTCATTCCATTGATTTTGACGGAATGAGGCCTCTTGCCATGGTAAGCCATCTATCTAGTCGAATCGTCAGAGAGGCAGTGGAAATTGAGAAGCGCCCACTCAATCTTAACAAACGAGACGATGGCAAGCGTTTGGCTCAATCGTGGAAGCCTGCTTTGATTGAGAGGTTAGTCAAAGAAAGCGGTATAGCGGCTGATAGAGTGCCTGCAGTTCTAGACGAACGTGGGACGGTCCGGACGGACCCAACCATCTTGTCTAGAAATTTGGAATCCAGCAGAATGACTAGAAGTCATACTGCAGCTCTTGAAAAGTATGAGACTGAGCCGCCTGTGGTACCAAGACATGAAGACAGCAATAGGCCTGCTAGAATGGTAACAAGAAGTCACACTCACAATGCAACCAAGTGATTTGATTTTAGGTTCACTGCAATTGGATCTTTGTAATTTTCTATGTTTGCAAGGTAGTGTGTTTTTTTGTTTCTATTTGTTTTATTTTTATAATGCTGTTGTTGTTTTATTGAATTTTTGTTTTTAACCTTCCCTTGAAAATGGAAACATAGTTTTTCTGAAACGTTTGGATTAAAGTTATTTTTTATAATACTGTGCGTGATTATTTACCGTAAGATACTTAAAACATTACCATGGATCACGAAAGCTTAAGACAAAACATTATTCGCCTCTACGGGAGGAGACATTTTCTCGTGTGAGTCTATTTGGTAAACTGCGGTGCAAGAAAGAAATAACTTTGTGCGATCTGAGCTTTTTACTTCGATGCAGATACCACAAGGTAATACCAATTTTCTCCGTTTAAAATTTAATAAGATTACACCTAGCACTTGTAGAATTCTAAACATGCTAGCATGAGCCCTTCTGAGAGATTGCATTTCTGAGAAATCGAAAGACAAATCAACTTTTCAACCTATTTAAATACCGTACATTGGATCGCATGTCAAATCAACTTTTCAACCTACACAACACCCTTTGTAGAGATTTGCATCCTATCTTACTCGATAAAATAGACAACCTTACAATGTGTCGAGCTTTGAACAATGCTGATGTGGCTAGAACTCGTCAGAAGAACAAGTTTGATAGGCTACAAAACAATGCTTCTTGGCGTAGGCCTACCGTCTCAACCAACTACAAACTAAACCCAGACAAGGTTGTTGCGAATTTTTCTTCCGTACAGCTTAACGAAGCTAGCAAGAATGTTTTAAGTAAAGGTTTTAACTTCGCTGTTGCTCCAAAGAAGCTACCTGTGGAAAGAATTATTTGTGGCGTAGAAACTGCAATTATGGGTTTACCTGATGCACTAGCTGAACAGATAAGACAAGATACCTCATCCATTCTTAGAAAATCCAAGCCTCCAGCCCGCAACATCACGAAAGAAGAGTTTCAAGCTTTAAACCAACTTAAAAATAACCCAAACATCACAATACTTCCTGCAGATAAAGGTAATGCTACCGTAGTTATGGACACTATTGACTATAGGGAGAAAATGTCTAGGATTTTAGAAGATCCTACATACGTACTTACTGAGCAAAACCCAACAGTTTATTTAGAAAAGAAGACCAAGTCTCTAATTGTTGCGTCCCCTATTGACAAACAAACTCAGAAGTATCTCATTCCTAGAGAGAAGTCATCTCGAATCCCTCGTCTGTATGGACTTCCAAAGATCCACAAAGCAAACTTACCATTAAGACCGATTGTCAGTGCAGTAGGATCACCTACACAGGCTCTGGCAAAACATCTCGCTAATTGTTTGCAGCCCTTTTCTGAAGATGCAAAATCTTACGTGAAAAACTCTGCACATTTCATAGTCTTCTGGATAACATCAGGCTAGACCCAGGCGATATATTGGTGAGTTTCGACGTTGTTTCTCTCTTCACTAAGTACCAGTAGATGAAGCTATGAAATAATCTCAGAAAATACCCTGTCGCAAAGCATGTCGTCACTTTGTCGCAGCATTGTATGTCATCTACATACTTTGTTTATGAAGGACAATTCTATAAACAAGTCATAGGCGCACCGATGGGTTCACCATTATCACCAGTGGTAGCAAATTTGTATATGGAAGATTTCGAGACCAGAGCACTCGAATCGTCCCATTACAAACCTCGAGTTTTGTTGAGATACATTGACGACTATTTTGTAATTTGGCAACATGGGCAAGAAGAGCTACCGAGTTTTTTAAACCACCTAAACTCTATCCATTCTGACATTCAATTCACCATGGAAGTTGAAGTAGACGGAAAACTGCCTTTCCTTGATGCCTTGATAATAAGGAAACCTGATGGACGTTTGGGCCACACTGTATACAGAAAGCCAACTCATACCAATAGGTATTTTGCAGGCCTCTTCACATCATCATCCTTCGCAACTTCGATCAATAGCATTTACTTTGGCTACACGTTCTCGAAGAATAACTGACGAAGAACATTTAGACGAAGAAGGCAAGATTCTACGTGAGGCACTGCTCAGTAATGGGTTTCCTAACCGGTTTGTTCCACAAGGCTTGGAAAAGAAGAACCAGAGCAGAAGAAACTCAAGTCGATCCAGTAGACAAACCAAAAGCCACTGCATATTTGCCATATGTTCGAGGGACCGCCGACCGAATTGGCAAACTACTGGCTATTGAAAACATCAAGACGGTCTTTTCGACAGATAGAACCTTAGGCGAAATGATTGGTAGCTACAAAGACAAGATTCATTTGGAGGGTTGGGGCGTCTACGAGATTCCGTGTGGAGACTGTTCGCAGACATATGTTGGACAAACTGGTCGAAATATGTCGATGCGTCTACAGGAACACAAACTCGCCGTCAACAAGATGGAAACAACATCTGCTTTGGCACAACATGTCAAGAAGGAGGGTCATTCCATTGATTTTGACGGAATGAGGCCTCTTGCCATGGTAAGCCCATCTATCTAGTCGAATCGTCAGAGAGGCAGTGGAAATTGAGAAGCGCCCACTCAATCTTAACAAACGAGACGATGGCAAGCGTTTGGCTCAATCGTGGAAGCCTGCTTTGATTGAGAGGTTAGTCAAAGAAAGCGGTATAGCGGCTGATAGAGTGCCTGCAGTTCTAGACGAACGTGGGACGGTCCGGACGGACCCAACCATCTTGTCTAGAAATTTGGAATCCAGCAGAATGACTAGAAGTCATACTGCAGCTCTTGAAAAGTATGAGACTGAGCCGCCTGTGGTACCAAGACATGAAGACAGCAATAGGCCTGCTAGAATGGTAACAAGAAGTCACACTCACAATGCAACCAAGTGATTTGATTTTAGGTTCACTGCAATTGGATCTTTGTAATTTTCTATGTTTGCAAGGTAGTGTGTTTTTTGTTTCTATTTGTTTATTTTTATAATGCTGTTGTTGTTTTATTGAATTTTTGTTTTTAACCTTCCTTGAAAATGGAAACATAGTTTTTCTGAAACGTTGGGAGTAAAAGTTATTTCCTATAAAACTGTGCGTGATTATTTACCGTAAAGAAAATTAAAACATTAACCATGGATCACGAAAGCTTAAGACAAAACATATATATATATATATATATATATATATATATATTAGAATCACAATTGTAAACTTGTCGGGTTATTTCGCCACGTCGATTTGACTTACCCATGTCAACGTTTCTGGACCGCTCTGGGCCCCGTCATCAGGACGACTGACGTAAGTCAAATCGACGTGGCGAAATAACCCGACAAGTTTACAATTGTGATTCTAATACTTCGGGCCACGAAAGCCTTAAAAACTTAATATATATATATATATATACACAACATGCATGAAAAGTTTATAACAATAGGCCTTATCGCATTTTACAGTACAATTTAAATATGATGCAAATCAAATTGTCAAGTCTTGGGTTTAGGACCAATAGTTGCCCAATAGTTGCTAAGCTAAAAAAAAAAATGAATTAAAAATTAAAACATACATTCATCCCACATATATAAGTTGCAATAATTTACAATTCACCACTATAACACTGACAGTAATTCAGTGAGATAAAAGGATAAAAACTCTGACAGTAATTCAAAAGATAAAATATCTAGGCCTAGATAAGTACATTGACATTCATTCATACATTGGCATTCCTTGGCAATCCAATATGTAGATGTAAGCTTACATAGTTTGATATCAGTCAATCGTAAGTCAACTTTATATAATAATAATAATAAGCCTTGAACACCCAAAGTCAATAACAACAATCGGTCAGGCCCAAATACAATAGGGCCTGTTCAGATTGTCAGGCTACATGGTATGCGACAAGTGGGCCTACATGCTAAATCACCTTGGGGCTTCAAAGAATTCTTCAAGACTGTAGAATGGGGTTTCAACAAAGTATTGCTTTGCTCTAGTCTTGAATATTCTGATGCTGGGGATCGATGTGAGGCTATCAGGGAGCTTATTGAATAGTTTCCTTCCCATGTAGTGGATATGCTTTTCCAATTGTTTGGTGTTGTGAGAAGGGTATTGAAGTGCGTGTTTAAAGCGGGTGCTGTGTGGTTGTTTGATGCTATTTTGAAAAGAATTGGGGTTATTTTTTACGTAGCATACAGCTTTATAGATATATGCATTTAATATTTTGTGTATTTGAAGGTCTTTGAATATGTCACGACAACTTTCTCTTTTCTGCATTCGTCCTATAATCCTAACTGCCCTTTTCTGAAGAGTCAGGACTCTTTGTACTAGATATATCGAAGCCCACCCCCAGGACAGAATTCCGTATGTCATGATTGAGTGGAAGTTTGTAAAATAGGCAGTTATTAGTGTTTCCCGGTTTGCTAGAGAGGAAAGTACCCGTAGGGCATAAATGGAAGATTTTGAGGCGTTAACATAGGTTATCTATATGGGGTTGCCATGTTAGGCTGTGGTCAAGCGTAAGACCTAGGTGTTTGCAGCTTGTGCATGGTGAAATAAGTTTATGATTAACTGATATCGTGTTGTTGTACAGAGGGGTTGACCCGTTTCTAAGATTAAATTTTAGTATCTGGGTTTTATTGTCGTTTAAGTATAGTTTATTTGCCTAGAACCACATAGAGATTATATTGATTATTCTGTTTGCAAGTGCTGTTGTTATGCTGCTATCTAGACTTGAGTTAACAATGCTTGTATCATCAGCAAAAAGTATCATGAATAGTAGATGTATGAAATGGCTGGGTAACGATTTAATACAATAGTCAGGTAAGTTATTTATAAAGGTGAGAAACAAAAGTGGTCCAAGAACGGAGCCCTGGGGTACACCTACGTTGTTGTTGTCTTGCCAGCTAGACTGGGTTTCTCTATTGTTGTTGATGACCACATGTTGCTTACGGTTTGACAAGTAGGAAGAGAACCAGTCACCTGCTATTCCTCTGATTCCGTAGTGGTTCATTTTTTCAATGAGCAGTCTATGATCAACGCAATCGAAAGCTTTGCTCAGATCGAAAATACTCCAAGTATGTCATGGCCCCTATCAAGGGAGTTGTATATTTTATCCAATATTTCGGCTGAGGCTGTGTCCGTAGACTTACCTGGTCTAAACCCATGCTGGAAGTTGGTGAGTATGTTATGTTTGTCAAGAAAGCTAAGTAGACGTTTTGCGACTATTTTTTCAAGTAATTTAGAAATACTGGGAGAATACTTATAGGCCTATAGTTGCTCATATGGCTATGACTGTCTTTTTTGTATATAGGTATTACCTTTGCTAGTTTCATTCCTTTTGGAAAGACACCCGTTGAAAGAGAGCTATTAAATATTTCCTCGAGTGGGAGTAACAGATGATTTATACAAGTCTTAATTAGCTTGACCGAGAGTTCGTTAAAGTCTTGGGCAGGTTTTGGACATGTATTCTTAACAATGAATAATATTTCCTGTCTGGTAGTAGGCGTCAAGAGCATCGTGTGAGAGTTGCTACTTGTAAAGGCTTTAAGTGAAGAGATAGGGTCATGTAGGCCTATAGTTGTTAGTGATAAATTGTGATGTTGTTGCAGTTTTGAAGAGACTTCTGCCATATATTTGGATAGGTTATCCGAATATCTGTGGTATTATTCAGTTAAGACGCGTCAAGTTGCAGCAAGAGGTGTTTATCAGTTGATAATAATAACTTTGTCATTACCTAACGGATTGACGTCATTTGGAATGTTGATCTAGTTGGTCAGCGAATGTTGGCTGTGAAGTAATCAAGCTGGCCCAAATAACGAGGTGTGTGTACTGAGTGAGGTGCTGACAGGTGGTTTCGTCAGTTGTATTAGTATAACAATCCTGGATTTTCGATGGAATGATTATGCTGAGTTGAATGTTTATTTGGCCGAATTATGTAAAGCGATGTTTTGCTCTGGGAGCCTGAGAGTGTAAGGAGAGGCGCGGATTGGCCGAATGGGTCACATGGGTCTGGACGGTGGAGTAGGGACAGTCGGCTGGAGGCGTGCGAGGTCGCCATTCGGAGACGAGTGAAGATCACACTGAAGCAAGGACGTACTGAGAGTGACGGGTCCGAGTGAGCGTTGAAGCTGGCACTTAGCCGAGAGTGGATAGCCTACGAAGTGGAGACACAAGACCTATATGGTTAAAGCGTTCGAATAACCGTCGAGGGTGAAGAGTTCGACTACAAGCCACTCCAGAGGGTCCAACGTCTACAAAGGGGGAGCAGTCCAACCGAGGAGGCAGTCCGTCTGTAGAGTCGTCCCACCACAGTCCTGGGGTATAACGTAAGTCATGTATTCACATCTAAAGAGTTACTTAGAGAGTAATTGTGGGAACTTAACACGTCAATCAGGCAGTAACATGCACAAGCTCAACCCTTGGTCAGAATAGGATTGTTGTGATTATTCAATACAGTGGCCCTTCTGTGACTTGAAAGCTGTAGTTATGTATTGCTCTTTACCCTGCAATCCTCTGGTATCCTCGTCAACCCATGGTCTCGGCCGATTCTAAGAGCTCAGGACCTGGGAGGGGTTATGTTCTGAAAGGGCAGGTTGCTACGTCCCTAGTTACAGCCACCCAGGCAGGAGTAACACTCATAGCCATAAGGCCTAGGTACCTCTTAGTCTGACACTTCAGTAAAGAATGTATTAAATGCATCAGCAATATCCTTTTCAGATGTTAGGATTGCCCCATCTATAGCAATTTTGCTTATTTTTCGGGTGCTGGACTTATCATTTACATGGTAAGTGTGAGTTTTTATTGTATCCCAAACAGCTTTATTCTTATTGTCTGAGCTTAGTATATATTAAGATATAGCCTTTTGTTTTGACAATTTAATTACTAATTTATAAATTCTTTTATAAGAAGCAACATATTTTTTTAAGTTTTCTGAGCAGATATTTGTTTTCAGAATTCCAGTGAGGCATCTTAGCTTATTGCAAGAGGTCTGAATGCCAGTTGTAAACCAGTGTCTTTTTACCAAATTTGGTTTAATTGGGAGTTTTTTAATTGGGAATGCTTTATTGAAGTGGGTCATGACTGTGTTAGTAACACATCATACTTCTCATGTGTAGTGGTCGCGTTGACTGTATCCTGCCATGTTTCATTTTGCAGGATATTTGAAAATTTTGAAATGTTTTCGCTGCGAATATATGCGTTTGTATACATGGCGGGCAATTGGCTTTTTGGGCTGGGTTTCAAAAGCCACCTTCAATAGCTGGCCTTCATGATCGGAGAGCCCGCTGGATATAATCGCAGTTTCGCATTTTGGTTGATGTTTGTATAGATATTATCAATACAAGTCCTGCTATTGGCTGTTATTCTAGTAGGGAGGTAATTGACGCTACTCCATTATACGACGCAATTAAGTCATTCAGAAGAGTATTGTTAGTAGACTGTTTTAAAGTGTCGATATTGAAGTCTCCCGCTAGGATTACAGATTTATTCTCTTTAGTAATGAGGTTTAGAATTTGGTCCAGGTGTGAAATAAAGTTAGTAATGTTTCCATTAGGTGATCTATAGATAGAAACAACTACAACTCTTTGAACTTTAAGTTCAATGGCAGCAACTTCAATGTGCTTGTTGTGGCTGATTTTATTAATGTCATGCCTTGGCATATATTCTAAGCAAGGTAAGTGGTCCTTTATATAGATGGCTGTGCCCCCATTGGTAAATGAGGTTCTACAGTAGCTACTACCTAACGAGTAGCCTGGGATTTTATAATGTAGAATTTCAGCTTCCTTTAGCCAGTGCTCTGTTGCGCAGAATATGTGTACTGAATGGTTATGTAAAAAGATCTCCACCTCATTTAGTTTGTTTCTTAAGCTTTGTAGGTTATGGTGGAGGAGTATTGTGTCCCTAGACTTATTATGAGTTACGTTGGAAGTACTTCTTGACTGAGGGTCGGAAAATTTATAATGTTTGGCTTCTTCAGCACTTTGTGTCTAGATTTGGTGATTCTAGAGGGTTGGATTCTAAGGGGAATAGTGTGGGGATTAGTTTTGCATACATACAGTTTAGACCCACTGGCCCTAAGGTTACTTAGGCCTGACCTTGGTGCTAGGACTTGGTGCTTGGACATGGAGACATCTTGGTTGGGCTCAGTCGATGGATCGAGGCGAATGGCCGGTGGAGAACCTCTGGAGTTGAGACCCGGCCGGGAACCGGGGTCAAGAGGTCTTGGCCGGGGTCAGCAGCTGGATTCGAGACCTCTAGGCCTGGCACAACCGCTGGAGTCGAGACTTCTTGGTTGGGCTCAGCCGTAGGAGTTGAGACGTCGGGACGCAAAGGGTGTAGCCTGTCCGCTGTCGTCACCAAAGATGGCTGCTTGGGTAGGGTGTAGACCAGGATTTGTGTACTTGATTTTATGAAAATTTTTGAGATGGTCTCTTTCACGAGGGGCCAATACATCCTATCTAGCCCACAGCCAATACGTGGCATGGCTATCTTACGTATGTGGTAGTATCTGCAGTGGGATCTGAGTTTGATGAGAGACTTTTCAAGGTCTTCAATACGTGGTTTGTGGTGAGATGCTCTTTTGGTTATTAAGTATAAGAGGAGCCTTCCTCTACAGTGCAAGGTTGCCATCTCACCTACTTCTTTGTTTTGGGCTGAGAGAAGATCAACGTGGCCAAATTTAGATTTGAAGATTGCCGCAATCCCTTGAGACATTCTAAGGTCGGCGGCTACGCAGTGGACCAGTGGGATGGATTTGGGGGTGTCAAAGAGGTTGCCTACAGTTTCCACAATTACTGGTGTAGGCCCAGGAGGTACCTGACAAGGCGGGGGTGTTGGGTTAGGTACTATGGTCATTGACTCGTTCCGCGTAGACTTAGAGTGGTGTTTGATCGCTTGGATTGGGATGGTTAATGGGGGATTGGAGGAGGAGTGTTCTCATCATTAGAATGCTGGAGTATAGTGCGTGTTGGGGTGGTTGGGGGGATTGAATTTGATTTGACATCAGGTTACCCTCACGTGCAACTATTGTCTGTTGGGGCCTATCTACTTGGTTAGAGGTCTGTGGAGTATGTGGATGCAGACCTGGGGGTGCGGGGCAGTTGCGATTGCTCTTGAGGTTGGGAATACTGAAGTTAGCAGATGGAATTGGTGTTGGTCGCCAGTCAAGGGTTGAGATGATTTCTTGTATCATAGTGTTAAGTTTCACAACACCCCGTCCATTAGGGTGGAGGCCCCCTCGAGATATGTCGCGTTGTGAGATTGAGTTGTTTGATTCGACATACACTATGCTGTGGGAGGAACAGACCCACCGAATTTCCTGGTTTATGGAATCTATTTGGCTGTTTGGGACATCTGTGCGGTAGATGATGCTAGTGTATGCCACTTGCGCGTTGGGAAATAGGCTCCGTACTGACCAAACAAGTTGATATATATCGTCGGTGATTTGAGCTGTGCTTTGCTTACCCAGTGAATTGGTTCCACAGTGTAAAATTACTGTTTTAATCTTTACATCCGGCATGGACTTGGACTTGGACTTGGACACCGAACGCGAAATATATAATAAAGTAATATAATATAGTTCTTCATTTGATTATGGAAGCTGGTTGCAGAACGTGTTCTAGAACTCACCCTCATTAAAGATCTGCTTCTCGGTGGTGACGAGCGGCTGGTGGGTGTCGTGATGGTTATAGGAACGCGCGTTATGTTGGTACTGCTGCTTGTTGTAGTACGAGGGATTCCCGCCTCTGTAGTTCGGCCGTCTGACCGCCGAGCGCTGGTGTGGCTGTTGCGTTGCGCGCGCATACGAGTCACTCCCGGTGTTCTCGCACTCGGCGTCATCCTCGTTGCCGGAGCCGGGGCCGCCGTCTTCTGCATCACAAGGTGACAATATTGTTAGGACGGTGACGTCACGGACAAGGAGCGAGGAGTCAGTAGACTATGAGGTGTGGACCTCCTACCATGGAAAGTTGAAACTTGTATATTTTTTATATTTATCGTTAATAGCCCCTATAGATACTTTGGTTATGTCGTATTTGTTGTTTATTAGGTTTAAGGGCGCGTTAACCATTAGGTCATATTGGGCCTCCTGTAATCATGTAGTAGTTTTTCCAAAGTGGAGGAACGTAAGAGGTGACGCCGTTTACGATTAGCAGAGCCATGCTTCGAGTCAAATTCTACCCCGGGCCCAGACGGAATCAGTTATTGATTATCCTTTGAGCATAGATCGTTAAAAGAGTGTTTTGTTATTATTTCATTCAAACTCGGTCAAAACTGGAGCTAACATGTTGTACGGACTTACGTTAAGTACTTTCATGTACACCTGAATTAAATATATTATTACTTTGTCTTAACTCTAACTAAAATAAGTCATTTATAATATTGTTTGTAGATGATGTTTTCTTTCTGCTGTGTACGGTCGTAGGCGATTTCTCGTCGCTTTTTTTGTTTTTGTTTATTTGGATTAAGGACGCGTCAACCGTTAGGTCATAATGCACCACTCTAGCCTAAGGGGGGGGAGGAGGGGCCCATGCTGGTCAGAACCAGCCACGGGTAAGGGGAGGAAGGGGGGTTTCTCACGTCACGGTCGTCATCGTCCTTGTTATCGTTCGTTGTGTTATTGTCATCGTCGCCGAGGGGTCGTCAAGGGAAGGGGGCAAGGTCCCAGACTATGATTGCCTTAGCTCGCCTCTAGTTTCGGGGAGTAAGATTCTCCGCTCTTACTAGCTGATGTTTGCAAGGTGGACTGTTTCTCTTGAATCGCCTTTTACGATTAGCAGAGCCATGCTCTGGGCCTATTCTACCCCGGGCCGAGACGGGGTTATGTAGCAACGGCCTTGTGAAACGTTTTGAGTTTATTTGGTTGAAGGGCGCGTCAACCGTTAGGTCATATCGCGCTTCTCTACCCTAGGGGATATGGGGAGGATAATCCCATGCAGTCAGAGCTAGCCACGGGTAGTAAGAGGGAAGCGCGATTATAAGGTAAGACGACGAGAGAAACAAGGGCGTTTCAATCTGTGAATTCAAATTTTGCCGAATGTGATATTGTAAGCTATAATTATAATTTATCGGTTGTTAGTTTTCTATATTGTATTCAAAGTTAATATTAGTAATCAACACTCATTTCCAACAATGCGGGTTGAGTGGTGTCCTTCACACCGATATCTAGTACACGAAACAGTTGTAACGAGGTAGACGGGCTCAGCGTTTCTTCATAGTCATTCAAAGTAAATAAAACAAAGGAAATTATAAAGATGGTAGTGATAGCCTTATTATCATTCATTATTGTCTTTAAAAATTAGTATTTAGGTGTTAAATGTGCTTTAATTATAAATGAGAATGGAATTTTAACGTGTTTTCGTATGTTGGGATGGTCATGTCAAAGCCCTTAACAAAGTACAGAGATTGGCAGCAAAGACATTAACTGAGAAGATTTGATAAGAACTTATGGCAGTGTTTATGAAATGATAGAAGGTTTAGGATCGGATTCTTTACGGAGAGGAGAAACAGGCTGTGCAACCTGATTTGTGCAAAAAAAGGACGTACTACGACGTGAGAAAGTAGGTCGCTTCAACCGGTTTGGTCATATTGCGCCGCCCGTGATATAAAATTTGATGAGATGAGTTAATGGTGTGTTTAATGATTATTAATTATTGAATGAATGAGTTTCTAAGTGTATACATAAGGAGAAAAATGATGACGATGATAGAAGTTTGGTTTATTTGGATTAAGGACGCGTCAACCGTTAGGTCATAATGCACCACTCTAACTTAGGGGGGGGGGGGAGAGGAGAAGGGGCCAATGCTGGTCAGAACCTGCCACGGGTAAGGGGAGGAAAGGGGGTTCTCACGTCGCCGTCGTCATTGTCGTTATCGTCGTCGAAGGGTCGTCAAGTGCAGGGGGCAAAGGTCCCCGACGACGATCGCCAGAGATCGCCTCTATTTTCGGGGAGTAAAATACTACAATCATACTAGCTGATGTTTGCGAGGTGGACTTTTTCTCTTGAATCGCCTTTAACGATTAGCAGAGCCATGCTCTGGGCCAATTTTACCCCGGGCCCAGACGGGGGAGGTCTGGAGGAGCAAAGGGGGAGTTTTGACGACGACTGCCAGAGCTCGCCTGTAGTTTCAGGGAGCGAAACTACAGCCGAGCCAGCTCGTAGCAATCTTCAACTTAGTAATGATTTTTTTTACAGAACAACAGAAAATCCGCATAACACTAGGCAACTCAATGCACCAATTACGCTCATCCAACAACGCGGCGGGACTTCAGCGTTTTCCTAGTAGTAATATTTTATTGGACGACTTCCGATTGGTCGGATGTAAGAATTTTGTTTTTTGTTTGACAATTTTTGTACCTTTTATGACAAGTTTTTAAAACTGAATCTGGATATTCGCGTTCAATAAATAATAGCGATTTTTCACGATAATCCTATGCCTTTATGACCATTTCAATTCCTTAGGCCTACGACAGTATGCGAGGAGGCATATTACTAGTATATCCGTGTTAAATGGCGACGAGTCGTGTCTGTCTCGATTTAACGTTAAAACCATCGGCGACGTGAAAGCAATGCACGAAATGTATCGTGCGACAATGAGAACGAGAGTAACACCTCCTACTGAAATAAAGCAACCTTCCAAACTTTGATGAGTAACCAAATAAGCTTGTTTAATATATGAAATTATTAATAAATAATACATAATAATTACCCCCGTCTGGGCCCGAGGTAGAATTGGCCCAGAGCATGGCTCTGCTAATCGTAAAAGGCGATTCAAGAGAAAAAGTCCACCTCGCAAACATCAGCTAGTAAGAAGGGTAGTATATTACTCCCCAAATCTAGAGGCGAGCTCTGGCAATCGTCGCCGGGGACCTTGCCCCCTTCCCTTGACGACCCCCCGGCGACGATGACAAAGACAATGACACAACGAACGATGACAAAGACGATGACGACCATGACGTGAGAAACTCCCCTCCCTCCCATTACCCGTGGCTGGTTCTGACTAGCATGGGCTCCTCCCCCCCCCCCCCCCCTTAGGCTAGAGTGGTGCATTATGACCTAACGGTTGACGCGTCCTTAATCCAAATAAACCAATACATAATAATTAATTGAAAATAATAATATAATTTTGTATATTATACAAAATATGTACGTATGTGTGATTGTGAATGTGTGCACTGATCAGTAGGCCACGGGTAGTGCAAGAAAAAGAAAAATATCGTCAGAGGAATTTAGAAAAAAAATTATCTACATTTTGCACCTAAATTTGTTAATATTCCTTTACGGGTCACGATGTTACGCAACGATATGTGATTGAAAGTGTTGGTTTTTGTTCAGCTACAATGCATAAGATAGGGAATTCCAACGCATTTCAAAACGCAATAAATAAAAAACTAGTACCGTAAGGCCCAAAAAGTTTTTTGCTCTACTCACAAATCAATCTCATCTTGCAGTACCTGGAATCTGAAGGATATCTATCACATGCGCAGTTACCATCGATCGACTTTAATAGCAGTAAATACCCAAATTGAGTAGTAGTCCGGATGTTAAGAGACTTGACCTTGCATTTTTTGATACAAGCAAGGCACTTGGCACACGTGTTCTAGGGAACATACCCTACTAATTTTTACTTGGAGCCATCGTGATATCCCGTGCAGGCACCCCTTATTGCATGTTGCCTACCCCTGCTGGTTTGAAGGGTTGATTAGCAAAACAATTCGGTGTTTGGTGATAGAAACTTGAAATTTTTACCAAATAGGGGTAACATTAGACTTAACATTCTGGCAACGGGGAATCGCGGATTTCATCATAGTTAAGGGATGATTGGGGTTATAATTTTGGGGGTTGAACATTTCGATTTAAATTTTTATTGATGACACCCTTGGTTTAATTTTGGATTTCTGCGTTAAAATACTTCCCAAAATCTTCAGACAAAATGATGATACCAAAAATATGACCAGCGACCCCTAATTTGGGCATAGTTACCTGTTGACATAATGACCTGAGGAATGACCTGTTCGAAAAATTGTTAATCATAGTCATGTGACCACTCTATTTGAAGCTTAGACAAAGTAGATTCATATGAAATAAATTTCAACATTCCATGTTGACCCGTGACCTCTATCGTCCTTTATTTGACCTTGATAACTGTTTCAGCAGGACTGAATAATGTATACTTATAGCACATCCAAATTCATGTGATATATTAACAAGTTGATTTAATAAATGAACTCAACTCGTCAGTATATCAATATGATATTAGGCTGCATTGCAAACGCTTTTTACTGTCTCGTTGATGGATGAGCAGTTTTGTTCCATTGAACCCTCATTTACTATACTTATACTAAGTTGTTTTTCAACGTGTTTACATAGAATATACCATTTTAAAAGAAGTGCCAAGTTCCTAGATCCTTATGGTAATAAACCATAAAAATAAATAATAGTAATTGCATTGTTGATCTTGTCCTATCCCAATGGTGGATCGTGGCCAATCAGTTTCTAGCTGATCGCTAGTTGCTCATCAATAAAGTAAAATTTAACAAGGAATTTCTTCAGGTCCACTTTTATTGGGGTGAAATGAACGTTCTTTCTTATGATTTTACCAAAATGTGACTAGCTAGAAGTGAGCTGTAGTATAACGTTAATATAAACAATAACATAAATAATACAAACCAACAAAAAACAGATGTTTAAATCGCACAGTTTTTGGGACCATTTTCCGAGAGTGCGCACTTTCTCGCTCTCTGGTGGCGCGGCAGTGAGTACATTTGATAATTGTATAAGACCACATAAAATAAACAAATTTCTGCTCTTTAGTACAGCCAGTCGACCTCTTGTTCATTAATCTAAGGCCAAAATGACCAGCCTCAAGAGCGATTCTCTTCAGTAAATTTTGCATAGCTACATGCTGGCATCGATCTGGTGATCTGGCTGCATTCTTTGTTCATGAAAATCAACCAACCTCACCGTCCTTAACTGTATTGGGGGCGTTGAGATCTTGTACCAAATTGGGTCTAGTGAAATGCCTTTTGAATACCAGTCAAAAAAGTTCTGTAGAAAATGCACCACCTGTAGATGCAAAAATACGTAATGAGTTGAGCCCCCCCCCCCCCCCAACACCCAGGCCACTCAATTACATTCCAAGATTATGTGGACAGTGTCTTTCCTCCCTTCCTCACGAACAAACTAGCGTCTGTGATACGCATAAACATCATCTTGGAAAAGTACTACCCAGAAAGTCTTTAAATATGACACGGGACAAACATTTAGGAGACGCGTAACTCCAACTACAAAAATTCCCAAAGGATGGCCAAATTTTCTACGTGATTCAGGCAATAAAGAAGTTGTTTAGGCTTTAGCCTCCAGCATATATCAATGATAAATGAGGAAGACAAAGAAGTCATTAGCACACTTGATAACCTCTTAGTTACTATACCACCATACTCAATGCTACCACCAAAGATAATAGAGTTGCACTATACTCTGTTATCTGTGACTTTATACAGGATCTCACAGACGGGTTGGCCCCAATGTAATGATAAGCAGGGACTAGGGAGACACGCGCATAATGGTGCACGCGGCTGTCACTCAGGGATTCAAGCGTATATTGATACTGATGTGCTAGTTCTTGCAATCAGCTGTGTTTCGGAAATGACTGGCAAAATTATTTGTTAAAATATAATAATTTTATCAAAGTCAATTTAATTGCTATGAAATTAACAATTACATTAGAATGTAAAATATCCAGTGGCCCAAAGACATGCTTTTTGTTAACAATGTACATGGGCGATCATTGTCAATTAAATAACTATAGTTACTTATTGATTGTATGCCTATATAAGGCTTATATTAAAACCTATATTTGGAAGCCTTTCAGCTAACTTTTTCAAATTTTTCTTTCAAAAAGAACTACATCAATATAACCTTAATGTTCATGTAAAATATGAAAGTTGTAGCCCCACCCATTTGGTCAGAATCGATGGACAATTGAAACTGATGAATAATACAGAAGTAGCCAGTAGCATGTAGTAGTAGTAAGTAGTAAAGCATGTTTCAAGTCATTTTTCCACCAAGAATGCTAGTACCCCAACCAAATTTGGCATGTGTTGTCGGGTACATAAATCCCATCGATTTTTATAGTTTTCAAGTTCACATCACGTTTCATGACGGCTGGGTAACACCTCGAAATCACCCCAACTTTACTTAATGTATAAGGTGCCTGAGTGTGTAGCGCACCACGGCTTGGCTGCGGCGCCCTAACGGGCACCTAGATAATCAACAATGGGTGAATTTTTACTTTCCTCTTTATGAATGTTAATCTTAAAAGTTTATTACCATAACGATCAACCAGGAACTTGGTAGGCCTACTCCTTTTAAAAATGGTATATTCTATGTTAACACGTTGAAAAACAACTAAGTTGAATATAAGTATAGTAAATGAGGGTTCAATGGAACAAAACTGCTCATCCATCAACGCGACAGTAAAGTGCGTTCGCAATGCAGCTTATATCATATTGATATACTGACATGTTGAGTACATTTATTAAATCAACTTGTTAATATATCACATGAATTTGGATGTGCTATAAGTATACATTATTCAGTCCTGCTGAAACAGTTATCAAGGTCAAATAAAGGACGATAAAGGTCACGGGTCAACATGGAATGTTGAAATTTATTTCATATGAATCTACTTTGTCTAAGCTTCAAATAGAGTGGTCACATGACTATGTTTAACAATTTTTCGAACAGGTCATTCCTCAGGTCATTATGTCAACAGGTAACTATGCCCAAATTAGGGGTCGCTAGTCATATTTTTGGTATCATCATTTTGTCTGAAGATTTTGGGAAGTATTTTAACGCAGAAATCCAAAATTAAACCAAGGGTGTCATCAATAAAAATTTAAATCGAAATGTTCAACCCACAAAATTATAACCCCAATCATCCCTTAACTATGAAGAAATCCGCGATTCCCCGTTGCCAGAATGTTAAGCCTAATGTTACCCCTATTTGGTAAAAATTTCAAGTTTCTATCACCAAACACCGAATTGTTTTGCTAATCAACCCTTCAAACCAGCAGGGGTAGGTAACATGTAATAAGGGGTGCCTGCACGGGATATCACGATGGCTCCAAGCAAAAATTAGTAGGGTATGGTCTCTAGAACACGTAAGCCAAGTGCCTTGCTTGTATCAAAAAATGCAAGGTATGCCCCAAATATATCTTTTAACATCCGGACTATAGGGCATGCACGGCCATTGTGTAGGCTCGGGTGCACAGCTGATTAAATGACATAGGGAAACACAAAATGAAAATTTCCATTAATTAGCGGCCGTCGATTAGCAACACCTTTCCGCAAACGGCAGCTTTGAAAAGCGATGCCTGGTTTAGCAATATCCAATCAAACATTCATCATTCAAATTCAACGACGACGTAAGAAACTACCGGTTTGGTCATATTGCGCCGTCTATGATATTGAAAGTTGAATTATTTTGTTAAATTGATTACTATTGATGAGAATACTCTGACTGTCTTCAATCAATTTAGTTTTTCTTTTAACTCTTGAGTATTTGCAACTATCTTACAACTTGGCTTATGACCTAGCATTCTCTTGGCTCTGACTGGACATGATTGGTCTCTCACAATGTTCTCATCTCATTCATCTAAAATTAAATGTAATTTTGTTATTATTGTATCTCAAATTTTCATACTCATTCATTTAGATTTAAACCTAGTGTATTGTAGTTTTATTGTATAGAAAGCAAGCTAAGCCATTCTGCCATGGAGCTAACTAGCTCTTTTTAGCTTGCTTAATAAATATCTGTACTCTGCTAATATAGGTGTGTATATGTCATCTACCACGTTATGTGCTCTTGGTTTACCTGTGCTGTATATGGTGTGTTACATATATGTATGTGTATTTGTAAAGTTTGGAATTTGTTGAATAAATAATAATAATAATAATAATAATAATAATAATAATAATAATAAAGGTATAAAGTTTGTCGCCGTTATCATATGATAGAAGTCCGTTATCATATTATGATAGCAGTTCTTCATATGATTGGGATGGATCAAATTCAGTGCTAATGGCAACATACTACAATTCACCAGATTTTCCACAAGTTCTATGACGACCTCAGAAACTAGGGCGCTGTAACCGGCTAGATCAAATTGCGCCGCATGTGATATTGTAACTTAATAAATTGAATTCATTGTGTATTTAGTTTTTTGTTTTGATTCTTTGGAGTAAGGGTGCGTCAACCGTCAACCGTTAGGCCTCGGGATAAGGACGAGGATAAGGATAAGAAAGGGGAAGGGGAAGAGGTCACCGACGACAACTGCCAGAGATCGCCTGTAGTTTCGGGGAGTAATATTTTTGGTTAATTGGGATTAAGAGCGCGTCAACCGTTGGTCATAATGCGTCACTCTAGCCCAGAGGATATGGAAGGAAGAGAGGCCTTAGTTGGCCAAAACTACCCACTGTTAGGGGGAGGACAGGGGGGTTTCTCTCGTCGCGGTCGTTATCGTTTTTGTCTTCGTTCGTTGTGTCATTATCATCGACGTCGGTGTGGTCGTCAAGGGAAAGGGGAGAATAACTTTTTTCGTTGTGGGAAGACTACCCAGTGTGTAATGCATGCCCCTCTTGAGGTGTCTAACTAGGCATCTTGCGGAAAAAAATAAGTTCGAAGAACGACGACGACGTAAGAAACTAGGGCGCTTCAACCGGTAAGGTCATATTGCGCCGCCTGTGACTGAAAGTAAATGAGATGAGTTAATGCAGGTATGTTTGATTGGTTTCTAAGTGTATAAATAACAAAATAAAATTGATGATGATGAAAATAATAGCAAAATAAAAGTTATGTTTAATATGTGAATGAAAATAAAGAAAATATAGAAATGTGTATGATGTGAATTAAATTTTGTTAAATAGATTACTATGGATGAGCAATTTAGAAAGTTTGTCGCCGTTATCATATGATAGAAGTTCTTCATATGATTGGGAGAGATCAAATTGCATGCGTAAGGCATCATATTTGGTACATTCTGCTGGCACGGTTAAAGGTACATCACATGTGTCTCATCTGGGAACAACCTTTTCTCTGGTTAAGAGATATCCGTGAGTTAGACGTGTGTGGCCTATACGAATTCTAGACATTACCACCTCTTGTCTACGTGAGAGTCGATACGTAGGTGGACGATTTTTTGGGACGGTCAAGGAGGACGGTCAAGGACGCGTCAACCGTTAGGTCAAATTGCACCTCTCTAACCTAGGGGAGGGGGGGAGGAGGGAGCCCATGCTGGTCAGAACCAGCCACGGGTAAGGGTAGGAAAAGGGGGGTTCACACGTCGCGGTCGTCATTGTCTTCGTCATCGTTCGTGGTGTCATTGTCGTCATCGTCGTCAAGGGGTCGTCAAGGGAAGGGAATAAGATTTTTGTGGTTTATTTGGATTAAGGACGCATCAACCGTATTGTCATAATGCACCACTCTAGCCTAAGGGAGGGGGGAGGAGGGGCCCATACTGGTCAGAACCAGCCACGGGTTAGGGGAGGAAGGGGGGGTTCTCACGTCGCGGTCGTCATCGTCTTTGTCATCGTTCGTTGTGTCATTGTCATCGTCGCCGAGGGGTCGTCAAGGGAAGGGGGCAAGGTCCCCGACGACGATTGCCAGAGCTCACCTCTAGTTTGGGGGAGTAAATTACTCCGCTTTAACTAGCTGATGTTTTTTCGAGGTGGACTTTTTCTCTTGAATCGCCTTTTACGATTAGCAGAGCCATGCTCTGGGCCAATTCTACTCCGGGCCCAGACGGGGGTTCGGTGGACGAATTTTATTAGTCTATGTGGGCAATGGGCATCACACTACGCAATTTGTTATTTTGCAACACATCCCATGATGCTTGTCGCAAATCCAACAATCTATGATTTAATCCACTCTTAACATCTGGAACGGGAACTAGATTGAAATCAACGTCGCGACGCTGGGAAGCTTCCTCTGCAGCCCGATCAGCGTGTTCATTTCCCTTTATGTCCACGTGTCCAGTTATCCAACAAAACTCTATTACATAACCCTTAGAGGTTAGTTCTCGATTTGTTTAGTCGGGAAACACTCCCAGTAGTTTTTCTAAATAGAATTGGATGTCTTGTACCAAATGATGACTTTAATACATGAGTTTTTATAGCTAAAAGTTTATAAGGCTATATTATGGGTTTACAGTAACTAAATAATTTAGTTATTGTTGTTTAGTTGAATTATTTATTTATTTATTTATTTGTCAGTAGTACATTACATGGTAATTGCAACAGGTAAAAGATATATTCTAGTGTGATGCCCTCAAAAACATAGTTTGAACGAGAGCAGTTCCTAGAGGTAATTGTACAGAGAATTTAATGTTGGTTTTAGTAAAAAGTAATGCCTAAAGAGTAAAATGTAAAAAGTAAAAAGTAAAAAGTAAAAAGTAAAAATTAAAAGTAAGAAGTAAAAAGTAAAAAGTAAAGTAAAAACTAAATTACTATTATTAGTTTATAACAACTCTTTCACATATACTATTTATTTTGATATGAAATTATTGCTATGATGCATAAAAATTAGGGTTGCACAATGTCAATTGACCGGTCAATTGACTGGTCAATTGACCGGTCAAATGACTGGTCAAATACTTTTGGTCAATTGACCAGTCAATCGACTTAAAGATAACATGTGTATATTGCATTTAAAAATTAAAATTATTTGAATTTTCATATTTGAATTTGAATTGTTATGTAAACATAACATTTCTTTCTTTCTTTTTCAATTAAAAAGTTTTAATTAGGTAATATTTTATTTTAATTATTATTATTATGTAGTTATATTATGAACTATAGACAAATAGAATATAATAGCTTCTGGGTAAGCTGAAGCTGAATCGGAGAAAGGGACTGATGACAGAATCGACGATGATGAGGACGATGATGATATGCCACTAATATGCATTTAACAAGCTTTTAAATAAAAAAAAAGCTTTTGTCACAACATTTAAAAAATATATATACTAATTATTTACTAAAATAAAATTTATGATTTTTTACATTTGACCGTCAATTGACCGTCATTTGACCGTCAATTGACCGTCATTTGACCGTCAATTGACCAAATTTGAATTTGACCGGTCACATCCCACCCCTAATAAAAATTAAAAACAAAAAACCGTTCGATAACATCTGTTACATTTGAGGATACATTATAATTATAACTATAACAATAGGATATGTACACACAGATAACTTTTTTTTTAAACAATACTAACACAAACAGAATTAATACAATGCTGGGTATAGTCATAAATAATGAAGAATTAGAACCGCGGGAATGGCAAGCAGGAGTAATAATATGACTCTTATTTAGATAACACGTTGTTGGTTACATCTTCAATATATTGTTTGTGAACAGCAGGCCAACATTTCGTTAGATCAATTTGAATCGACTGCTTCGTACAGTGGTTCTTATTGGTAATGGGAGGAATTAATAGTTTGGGCCCTAAAAATACGGCGTTGTCTTTGAGTAAATGTGAGTTTCGCAAGTGGGGTTATTAGGCTGACATTATTGGATTTAGTGTTTATTGCATGATTTACTTTTTTGTATTGATTTAAGTTTTTATGAATATGGGAGCACAATAATTTAACGTAGAGTTTGCGAACACTTAAGGTATTAGTTTCAATAAAAGTAGATTTCAACGGGAAGAATTTAGGTTTTTTAAGGATTATTTTTAGAACAAGCTTTTGAATTACGTTTATGCTGATGTATGTTAGTTGTCATAAGCTCCTCCCCAACTCAGTATTCCATAAATAAGTGAAGATTGTATCAAGGCAAAGTATATATTTCTAAGGAGAGTTGTTGTCAGAATATTTCTTAACGTATAAAAATGTACACACAATTTCTTAACCTAGATGTGATCATTTTAATATGACAATTCCATTTTAAAGGTTGGTCGATTATTACACCTAAATATTTTATATGAGCCACTTACTTAATTTCATAGCAGTTGCAGGTAGTGTTATTACCATGGATAGGGGTGTCGCAATCAGTTTAAGTGGAGTTGTATGTTGTTTTTGAGTAGAACTGGTTGGCAATCGTGGCAGAAAAGGTGATAAATTCCGTTTTTTCCAGATTGAGAGTGAGGATGTTATCGTTTAGCCACTGCTGTATTTAGAGAAGTTCTCGTTGAGCTTTTTTTGTAAACTTCATCCCAGTTTTTTGCCGACAAATAATAGCTCTGTATCGTCAGCAAATGTAAATATTTTTCCATCGATTATACCATTACACAATTCATTAATAAAGATGGTAAAGAGTAAAGGTCCCAACACTGTACCCTGTGGAACTCCGTATTCAATTATTCTTGGTTTACTAAGGTGACCATTTATGGTCACCATTTGTGTCCCGATCAGTTATATAGCTCTTTATAAGGTTGTTTGCGATGCCACGTATACCATAATTATTTAATTTGTTTAGTAATAATTCGTGTGAAACCGTATCAAATGCTTTAGCTAAATCCAAGAATACAGCTAGCGGTTTTTTTTGTTTGAATCTAATGCGGTATGTACTTCTGTGGTTAATTTCAGAATTGCGTCCTGCGTGCTTAACGAATTTCGGAATCCAAATTGATTGTCAGAAATAATATCGTTAGTTTCGAGAAAGTCATTGAATCTTTTTGACTTCAATCAATCATTCAATACGACCACGTGAGAAACTAGTCACTTTACCGGGGAGGTCTTATTGCACCACCTGTGACATCATTTTTGTGATTTCTTTCTTTTTAATTCATGACATATGACAAATACAATAAAGTTTTTTTTTTTTATTATTTAAAAGTGAAAAATGTTAGGTAATTATTACTTATGGTAAAACAAGTCACTTAAAATAACTTAGTTTATAGTTTGTCGACGATGTAATGTAAAAGGTGCACCAGGCGTCATATTATTTGTTACATTCAGACTGTGACGTAGCATCGATGTCGGCTACCAGTGTTAGAATACGAGGCACGAGTTAGGGAAACAACATAATGATGCACGGTTAGAGGTACATCACACGCGTCACGTGATAGGTGCGCAAGGCATCATATTATTTGTTACATTCAGAATGTGACGTTGCATCGATGTCGGCTACCAGTGTTAGAATACGAGGCACGAGTTGGGAAACAACATAATGATGCACGGTTAGAGGTACATCACACGCGTCACGTGATCCAGGAGGTGAACAAGGTCATAAAAACACCACAAAACACGACGTCGAGAGAAACTAGGGCGCTTTAAACCGGTTAGGTCATATTGCGCCGCCTGTGATAATGAAAGTTGATGAGATGAGTTAATGGTGTGTTTGATGATTAGATTTTTTACTAAGTGTGTATAAAACAAAATTAAATGATGATGATAGTAATAGCAAAACAAAAGTTATTTATGTGAATGAAAATAAATAAATTAAAGAAATGTGTATGATGTGAATCATATTTTGTTATATACATTACTTTTGATTGGCACCTGCATCAATAAAGTTTGTAAATCCTTGACTGTGTGGACAGTTTATTCTTACTCATAGCCGGTCATTACTACGTCGCGCACTTTGCGGGGAGACCGGTTAGGTTAGGGGGTTAGGTTAGGGTAGGAGCCTCGAGCGAACTCGTACAGTAGTGAGGTCCCGCCGGGGGTAAAGATATTCCATTACACCGGCACCTCCACCATCATTTAAAAAATTAGCCTCTTTGCTAGAAAAAAAGTTAATATTATGTTTGACAAAATAGATCTTATAGCCAAGAAGATATTTCCGGACCACAACACTAATTGATGTGCCCAGATAGGGTTTGGTAAATCGTTTTCATCGTTCGTGTTGTCATTGTCGTGATCGTCGTCGGTGAGGTCGTTAGGGAAGGGAGAGAGGCCCCCGCCGACCAATGCCCGAGCTCGCCTCTAGTTAGAGTCAAAGGCTCCCCTACTACTTAATGTTCGCGAGTTGAACTTTCTCTTTCCTCGCCTTCTACGACTAACAGAGCTGATCATAGACACATTCTATCCCAGGCCCAGACGGGCGGGGTCTCTGTGTTGGTCATCACCTGTGGAGTCATCGTCGTCTACGTCTAGGCGGGAGTCAAGGGGGGGGGACCCGACGACCACTGCCAGAGCCAGAGAGATGGACTTTTGCTTCTGTCCTCGTCTTACACTATCAGCATAAGAATACTAATGTTTGAGATCAACCCCTGCCCAGACAGAGATGACGCGAAGAAGGTCATGGGTGAGAAGCCCACTATAAGCAGGATATTTAAACAAGAAATTAGGTCTGAAGCCGAGGAGAGAAACTAGGGCGCTTCAACCGTTAGGTCATATTGCGCCGTCTGTGATTCTGAAATATGCTGAGATGAGTTAATGGTGTGTTTGATTATAAGATTGTTCTCTAAGTGTAGATATATAACAAAATAAAATGTTGATGATAGTAATATCAAAACAAAAATTATTTATGTGAATGAAAATAAAGAAGTAAAAGAAATGTGTATGATGTGAATTAAATTTTGTTAAATACATAACGATGGATGGGAAATTTAGAAAGTTTGTCGCCGTTATCATATGATAGAAGTTCTTCATATGATTGGGAGAGATCAAATTGCGTGCGCAAGTCATCATATTTGATACATTCTGCTAGCATATGATGCACGGTTAAAGGTTCATCACATGTGTCACATATGGAAATAGCCTTTTCTCTAGTTAAGAGATATCCGTGATTAAGGCGTGTGTGGCCTATACGAATTCTAGACAATACCACCTCTTCTCTACGTGAGAGTCGAGACGTAGGTGGACGAATTTTATTAGTCAATGTGGGCATCACACTACGCAATTTGTTATTTTGCACCACATCCCAAGATGCTTGTCGCAAATCCAACAATCTTTGCTTGAATCCGCTCTTGACATCTGGAACGGGAACAAGATTGAAATCAACGTCGCGACGCTGGGAAGCTTCCTTAGCAGCCCGATCAGCGTGTTCATCTCCCTCTATGCCCACGTAGTAGCACAGTATTGTACATTGTTCGCTCGACGACGGTGTCGGCGCCTACAGTCGGTCAGCTTGAAATGTAATGTCCGCACTGACAATCTGTTCATTTATTTGACTAAGTGGGTAAAATCCTTAAATACGAATTTATATAATATTATATTTATTATTTTATATTAAAAGGGTTATTGTACAGTCTGTAGGGTAGGAGCATGTAGGTACGAGTGTGGAGCCAAATAACTGTTTACTTACGTTTAGGAGCGCACAACACATCGTGTTTCGTAATAATAACAATGTAAACAATGTAGTTTTCACACGCGTTACTCAGCGTAACTATAATTTGTTACGTCCTCGGTCAAATACCCGCCACTGAAAATCCTTACTGAAGATTTCCCCAAGGATTTCCTTACATGAATATGGGAAAGCTCAGACCTAGTCCCTAGAATAGATCCTGGATTTGTTATTCACTCACTATAAGAATATGTTGTAGAAGGAGCAATTAATTTGTCCACGGGCAGACTTTATTTCACAACACCAATCATCTAGGTGCCCATAGGGCGCCGCTGACAAGTACCGGTGTGCTAGTAGGCCGACAGTTGCGGGGATATATCAAGTAACAATAGCTATGATAAACTTAAACTATCTGTTAATATTAGGCGTGCCTAGACCTAGGTCGTCATGTGAAGGGGGAGGTGATTCCGACGACGACCGCCAGAGCTCGCCTCACGTTTCGGGGAGTAAGCTACCCTTCTTATAGCTGAAGTTAGCGAGATGGGCTTTATAACTTTATTCGACTTTTAACGTTTAGAAGAGCAATGCTCTGAGCCAATCCTACCCCTGGTCCAGAACTTGCAAGTCTACTGAGCCTATATACGACGACGACGTGAGAAACAACGGCGCTTCAACCGTTAAGGTCATATTGCCGCCTGTGATATTGCCATGTAATGAAACGAGTTTGTTATGTGTTTGATGATTAAACTGTTTACTAAGTTTATAAAAGTTAAGACAATTATGATGATAGTAATAGTAAAAGAAAAATTATTTATTTCAATTAAATCAAGTAAATGTGTTTAATAGGAATAAATTTTGCTAAATAAATTATTTTGAATGATATATTTAGAAAGTTTGTCGCCGTTTTCATATGATAGAAGTTCATGGGATTGGGAGAGATCAAATGCGCGCGCAAGACATATATTATGGAACATTCTGCTAGCATATGATGTAAGGTTAAAGGTACATCACATTCAAGGGGATAAAGAGGTGTCCACGACGACGACTGCCAGAGCTCGCCTCTAGTTTCAAGGAGTACTCCCCTAATTCCCCCTAACTCCCCCGAGCCCAGACAAGGGGAATAAAAGTTTAAATAATACGTTGTTTGTTTACAAGTTAATTGTATGTAACTAATAGACGTGTGAGTGTATGTGGTGGTTACAAAGTAATGTTACTATTTCTTCAAGGAAACTTTGTTGCTCTCGATTGAATATTGCTTAATGCCTCATATTAATGCACTTTGGCTATTCGAGACGATGAGTGATGATAGACGAGGATAAAGAATGAGCTGAAGGGAGGAGGGGCTTATCTCGGACCAAGTCCCTAGAATAGATCTTCTTTTTGTTATTCACTTACTATAAGAATATGTTGTAGAAGGAGCAATTAATTTGTCCACGGGCAGACTTTATTTCACAACACCAATCATCTAGGTGGCCATAGGGCGCCGCTGACAAGTACCGGTGTGCTAGTAGGCCGACAGTTGCGGGTAAATATCAAGTAAAAATTTATATTACTAGGGAAACGCCCAAGTCGTTGTTAAACGAGTGAGTGAGCCAAGTAAGTGTGTAAGTACCCGGGAACATCCCCTTTCCTCCCCTATACCTAAGGCTGGATCTAGCCCAGTATGAGGAATGATACCAAGTACTCAACACATGGCTCACTCACTCGTTTCAACGACTTTGGCGTTTCCCTAGTTGCGAATCATGTTCAAAACGTATTAGCGTGAAACATTAAACAAATTTCCAAGATAAAACAAAATCACCCAATTTTTATTTCCCATTTAACACCCCTCAAAAATTATATGTGTGTGTAAAAATATAAAAAAAGTTCGAGCGAACGGGTATCGAACTCCAACCCTCCGTGCGGTAGGCTAAATGCTTACTACTGTTCCATGCCAGACACGTAGATCTCGTCCCGCTAGCTGCTACTAAACTAATGCTATCGATATTTAAAAAATCACATTTTTATTATTGTGGGATTAAATCGACAATGGAGTCTAGCTGATTTGTTTAGCAAGTTCTCAGTAAACTCGACCAGTTGAATTAGCTCTGGTTTTTTACATTCTGCAAACATTATGTACCGTTAAAGGTACATCACATGACTTACTTTATAAAACATTTATATATGGGGATCATAGCGATAGCATATGAAAAATTATTTATTTGAATGACAACCGAAATGTGTTTGATGCGAGTTAAATTTGGATGAAAAAATTATTCCAAATTTGAGTTTTTTAAAGTTAATCTCCGTTATCATAATATAGGCTACGACGAGGCGCTTTAAAAGAGTGGGTCATATAATGGTTTATTGGTTTTTTTGGATTAAGGACGCGTCAATCGTTAGGTCATAATGCACCACTCTAGCCTAAGGGGGGAAGGGAGGAGGGGCCCATGCTGGTCAGAACCAGCCACGGGTAAGGGGAGGAAGGGGGGTTTCTCACGTCGCGGGCGTCATTGTCTTCGTCATCGTTCGTTGTCATTGTCGTCATCGTCATCGAGGGGTCGACAAGGGAAGGGGGCGAGGTTCCCGACGACGATTGCCAGAGCTCGCCTCTATTTTCAGGGAGTAAAATACTACCCTTCATACTAGCTGATTTTTGCGAGGTGGACTTTTTATCTTGAATCGCCTTTTACGACTAGCAGAGCCATGCTCTGGGCCTATTCTACCCCGGGCCAATAAATAAATAAATAAATTGTATTTAGAGTCTACCCACTCAGTTATATAACCTGATTTTCAGTGGGGGACAGTAAATCAAAGTGACCTAGCCTACCCTGTAGGCCCCGAAGCAATCGACGAGTGAGCGATAACCAACCAAAGATCGATATTTTTAATAGGAAATATATCAATCAGTGGTATGGACAGTGCGAACACCCGCGGATCAACGCCAGAATCAACAAGGCCGATTCAGAACAACTCTGAATTCATTATGTGCTTCGTTGCTAGGACGGCTCCTAAGTCACCGTTTACAAACTCCTAAGACAAGAACTGATGGACTTAAGTCCAAATCAGAAGTTAAAAAACTTCTGACTTGAGCGGGAATCGAACCCTGGACTTACTTAAGCGTCACTTAGATTTTTTAGAGTATTTGCTACATTAAAATGATCACTACCATAATGCTTGCTTCACAAAAATTACTAAACTCTTTCTAACAACTCCTTTCCTGTCTGATAAACACCTTAATCCCTATAAGCAATGCCTAGATTTCCTTGAGTTTTACCTACATCAATATGATCGCTACCATAATACTCCTGTTCGGGTTACTAAAGCCCTTTCCCAGTACCTAACTTCTTTTTTCCATAAGCAAGACTTAGATTTGCTAGAGTACTAGCTACATCAACATGATCACCACCATAATGCTTCTCATATATTACTAAAGCTCTTTAGATCAACTCCTTTTCTGTCTGATATTCACCTCAATAACGTTAATATATTAATTATAAACATTACAAGCATTATATTTTATGATTTGCTTACCTTGCTTTACACTGCACACTAGATTTTATTTATGAAATAAACAAAAATTCATTCAACCTTGGGTTGATTGTTGTAAATAAAACAATTCCAAATAAAAAAACTGATATTTGAACAAACTCGAAAAGTAAATCATTTTGCCAATTTGTGAAATCAATCGCTGTATTTGAAGATATTCGTCTCGAGAATTGTAGGAATTTATTCCGCTTGTGGTAAGTTTCATAACGAATATAATATTTCTTAAATTCAATAGAAAAAGTGTATAAGAAACCAATTAAAATAATATATCACTTCTAGAAAATTTTCCTATAAAACACTACCATGTTATTTGTTGATTATTTACCATTTAAAATTACAATAATTTGAATGGTTCATGAATGGTACAACCTTTTAAATTTATATCTTAAATTTGCAATCAATGTTTACAATTTGTTTTTAATAAATGACGAAATTCGCTTCAGGTTTTTATTATGATAAGAAAACTTTAAAAATTATTTTCCTCAGGCGTGTTTTCCCTAAGCCGGCCAAGTTTGATTTTGGTTTATTTGGATTAAGGGCGCGTCAACCGTTAGGTCATAATGCACCACTCTAGCCTAAGGGGGGTGGGGGGGAGGACCCCATGCTGGTCAGAACCAGCCACGGGTAAGGGGAGGAAGGGGGTTTCTCACGTCGCGCTCGTCATCGTCTTTGTCATCGTTCGTTGTGTCATTGTCATTTTCGCCGGGGGGTCGTCAAGAGAAGGGGGCAAAGTCCCCGACGACGATTGCCAGAGCTCGCCTCTAGTTTGGGGAGTAAGATACTCCGCTCTTACTAGCTGATGTTTGCGAGGTGGATTTTTTCTCTTGAATCGCCTTTTACGATTAGCAGAGCCATGCTCTGGGCCAATTCTACCCCGGGCCCAGACAGGGGCGGCCAAGTTTGAAATAAATTTTAACGTTCATTAGTTCATCAAGTCACGTAAATAATAAATAATTTGTCGCATTATACTACTATACTAGGTATTGTATAAATATTTCATCCTTTTCCACACAATACAAACGTAAAATCATGGATGACTTTTTTGGGTTCGACCTAAATAGTCTAAAAAAGGATTTTAAACGAAAGAGGAGAGTTAATGTCTATAAATAACTACAATAGTTGATTATGAGAATGTACAACAAATTACAACATCTGAACCGAAAAAAAAGTCGCGATGCGAAAATGATAATGATGCAAGCGTTGATTACGACGACAAAAGTGGTGGTGTACAAGCTGAAAAAAATGACAAACTAACAGTGCAAAACAAAGTGAAAGAAAATGAAAAAGATTCCAATTTTGATAATCTGGAAAATGTAAAAGATTCAAATTTTGATAATCTGGAAAAGAAATACGATTCAGACAATTCAGACAATGTTGCGTATTTTTGTGATAGCAATGCCGAAGACAATATAGCAGATTACTACAACAACACTTATGACAGATTAGATTCTAGAGAAGTCATTTCCAACATGCCATTCTTGCAAACGAGGTTGCACATGGAATGTCGTACATGTACATGCGAACCGCTATATCTGTTGAACGGACAGTTTTCAACTTGTTGCGAAAGTGGAAGCGTACCAATTGTACAAGTACCAAGTAATCAATCAGTCGTCTCAGAATTTCAAGCAAACTCGTCAGACTACACGACAATATCAAATCTGGACTACAACATTACAGAAACACGGGCAACGGTAATCGATCAAGATTCACCAATCTTTGACCATGACCAAACATCTTCATCTAGTGTAAATGAATGTAATTCTCCATCGGCCACAACAACAATCTCGTCTTTGAATGACTATTCATTACAACACTTGATGCGTCTGGAAAATACCGAAAGACCGCCACTCCATTATTGTTCACTCCCGAAGATAACAACTATTGTTCAGATGAAATGATTTCCAACTTGTATTCTGTAGACTTTCAGGCGATTGGCACCGATGAAGAACGTGCCGAAATGGTAGAAAACAATTGTTTGCACCATCAGACGACACTAATAATTTGTGTTACGAATCAAACGAAATGCTCTCTATAATGTGCACCATAGACTTGGATGCCATTGTCAAAGCGGCGGAACGTGGGTCACATCTCAATCGCAAACTTTTGATGAAAATGTTTCCCTTGTACGTCGTGGAGACCGGGTGCGTCGTGCACTAGACCACAACGATTCAACTGTAATATCGGTTCAACACGAAGAAATATCAAAAGAAGAAAATGTTTTGCATGTAGAGACAGAAGATTTTGTAGAATGTTCGCAGACGACGATAGTTTGTAGTCGGGAAGATCATCTCAAGAGGTCTTAGATACAAGAGATTATCAAAGTCGGATTAGACTACATGTGATTCATACATTCATCACTTGACAAGACAACACGACAGACGCAAGACAAGACAATATGCAAGCGATTTGCCGGTCGCATCGCTATGCCGCTACAATCTAGACCGGGGCCTGTTGAGACTTTGTTTTGAATTTTAGATTATCTAGTCTACGTGTACTTGCTACAAGGACTTGATTGGTTTAAAAGACTAAACATTTTCTCAACGGGTCGGAAATCTATGTACATTTACTTTCACGGCAGTGATTTCTGGGCATAATGTTGATGCAATGCGACTCTAAGTTGTATTTCACCAACAATAAGGCTAAAATTCGTACATTTTTTAAAAACTATATATAGTGTTTAATTTGTATTGTGTATAATATTTCAACGAGACTACCAAAACAAGAAATAATTTACTCGATAAATAAAATGTGTTTATAATAATAAATTATCAGACAGAGAATGTATAAATAAATACTTATTTATATAAAATGAAAATGAAAAATATAATTGAAACTTTTTTAATTACATCGGGTGCATTTATTACTGTTTACATTTTAATGTTAAAGGTTCGATTCTTGTCTGGGGACTATAATGTAATGGTCTAAATAATCAATCACCAGAGAGCATAGCAATCGGTGTTTGACAATATAGCAGCTGTTATAATATATTTACGTTATTAAAGTAGGATTGTGTATAAAATATTTTTAGGGCAGTGCATTATTATTGGGAAGGAATGCGGGTCCATAATTTATTTAACATTTTAAATAAAATATATCTTTTATTAGATATTTGTATATTTTTTTAAATCAAATTGTTTATATTGCTACAATTATTATACATTTAAATTATTTTCCTTTGTTATTTTTATTATTTATTTGTTATTTAATTAAATATAATTTAAATATTAAATTATGAAATATTTTTCACTTGTGGAACCTTAACTAAATGCACCGTCTTCATTTTAGATGTATGTAAATCTTTTGTTGACGAGTTTGATTGTGGAAAACAAAATGCGTTGTCAAGGTGTTTGCTTTGTTATATGTTATGGTGAAAAGCTTCTTTTAGTAAGAAAGTAAGTGTATTCTCGTGATAAATTGTGTATTAAGTAAATTGTTAAAGTGTTTCAACATGTGAGTGTTGTTGGAAAATGTTTACAACATAATTTGTTGTTTATAAAAATGGAAGATATAACCTCGTCCCCGTCTACGTGCGAATGGTATCCTTCAAGATCAGACCAGACCTCGCCCACATCATCGACACAATTGGGTAATGTTCCACACTCTAGGCTTGATTCAAGTATTGAACAAACTGATGGCGATGGTAAAGATGACCACCTACACACGATGGCAGTCTCACAGTGGTTGTCTACGTGTGAAAACTCTTTGAATATAAATGGACAAACATTAATTGAACCATATGATGCTTACGATGCAGACGACGAACACCAATCAGGCAAGTCGTACAACTATTTGCATATTGCGTGTAAACAACAAGAGTCACGTAAGCGTGTTTACGAGTATCGTACTGATACAAGTGTTTTTAATGTAGAATCACAAAATGCATCCAATACCAATACAGTTGATGGGCCAACGGTGAAAAAATCTCGTCAATATAATTTGATATATTTAGAAGAAACTCCAAAACTTGACTCTGCATCGAGTTCGGAAGGAGAACGCGTTCGTGTTGCTCCCGTATGCAAACGAAAACAACATCAGTCACAAGTGTAGGCAAAAGAGGTGACAAAAAATTCAAAAATCAAAAGACGCTTTTTTTGGGATTGATGTAAATAATAAAACTCTACAACACGGTGATAAAACGTCTAAAACTTTGTTACTTGGTCAAAATTGTAACATTATGAATTTGGTACCTAATCCGATTCGCCATTTACATCACAAAGTGTTGTAAAAATGAACAGTGTATTGCATTCCAAAAATGTGCGCGAAACCCGCCAAGTAGATGCTAGTAAATCAAAAGTGATTAGACAAAGTATTGTAAAAGATGTTGCAGGGAATTTTGGCACCGAATCCGATTCCCCATTTACATCTCAAAGTATATTAAAAATGAACAGAAAGTTGCATTTAGACAATGCACAAAAACAAACAATGCAATTACTGGCAAATCATTAAAAGTGATTAGACAAGTGTTGGTAGAAATGTTGTTTTGAATTCTGGCACCGAATCTGATTCACCATTCACATCTCAAAGTGTAATAAAAATGAACAAGGGGTTTGTTTTTAGACAATGTTAAACAAACAATGCGATAAATAACAAACCATTAACAGTGATTGGACAGAGTGTTGGTAGAAATGTTGTTGTGATTTCTGGCACCGAATCCGAGTATGATTTATCGCAAAATACTACTGTTTTGTATGAAAATGACCAAACCCAACCCAATAACAAACCATTAACAGCATTGTTAATGGTTTGTTAATGGTTAATTAATTGTTAATGTTGAAAAAGCCGATCACAAAGGTACGTAATGCAAAAAGGCATTAACAAAGTTACAGCCTTGTTTTCAGAACAAATCACGCACTAAGGTTTAGGTTGATCTTTGTCACCAATCCACGTAAATCCAAGTTCAATATAATTTTCATCATATTTACGTCTTTTTATTTATATACGTCTTTTATTTACGCTCCATGATTACCTCAACTTGAAATAGGTAAGTTTGCATATTTAAGTAGAAGATGCGAGTGATTCATTTATTAATTTTTTTTCACAGTTTACTAAACGGAATCCATATAAAAAAGGAATATGCAAAACTACTTGAAAGCATTTTAAACACGATATAAAAATATAAATTTAAAATCTATGGCGACGGTCGTCGCCCGGCAGTCAAGCGCATGCGACTGCTTAGGCGACACGAACTCCAGCCCTATATACATCTACGAGAGTTGGGGGGTTTTCAGCTATCTGCACACGCCGCCCCGAAAGAGTTACAATCTTGAAACTCGGTATATGACCTGGTATGTGGTCCATGACATACCAAAAAAAATCAACCCGATCCGACAACTCGTTCTGTGTTAAAAAAGGCTCTCAACATCGTCAAATTCCTTTCGGCTGGCTGGTGGTTGTGTGGGTGGCTGGCTGGCTGGCTAGGAGTTCTCTGCGGGCGGAGATTAATTTAGCCTACAGAGAAAACGGTAAATCTAAGAACTATGAAACTTGGACCACACTTAGATGTACTTCAGACGCAGTGACATTTGCTTTCAAAACCAAAATCGGATAACAGGGACCGTAGAAAATCAAAATTTGGATGATAATCAAACGCGAAATTATCAAGGCGTGGTAATTTGTACAAACTTGAAATTAAACATGCTATTAACCATTATAAATATCTTGCGTCCAAAACACAAGGGCTAAATTTGGGGATGAAACCCTGGGCCTAAAAATGACAAAAACATATCTGAACTTTAAGAAATGAATCATTCAAAGAAACGCTACAACTGAGATGTTTCAAACGTGGAATACATTTTAAAATCTCTCATCCTTCATCACTTTTGAATATGGAAAGCAAAATTGGGTAACGGGTACCGGAGAAAATCAAAATTATCAAAAGTAGGTAATTCCGTACTCTTATGAATAATACGCTATACTGAGAAAACGGTTCATCTTAGAACTTTGAAACTTGGGCCACACTCAGATGTACCTCATATAACAAAAAACCGGGCAATTGGGACCGGGGAAAATCAAAATCAAAATCAAAACGCGTAATTACTCAGGCGTAGTAATTTGTACAAGCTTGAAATTAAACATGCTCTTAACCATTATAAATATCTAGTGCTTATGCTAGTGCGTTGGTCTTGTTGTTAGCGTATCTGCTTCCAATGCAAAAGGGCCAGGGTTCGATTCCCGCTAAAGCCAGAAGTTTTTTTAACTTCTGATTTGGCCTTAAGTCTATCAGTTCTTGTCTTAGGAGTATGTAAACGGTGACTTTGGAGCCGTCCCAGCAAATCAAAATCAAAACGCGTAATTACTCAGGCGTAGTAATTTGTACAAGCTTGAAATAAAACATGCTCTTAACCATTATAAATATCTAGTGCTTTGTGTTGTTGTTAGCGTATCTGCTTCCAGTGCAGAAGGGCCAGGGTTCGATTCCCGCTAAAGTCAGAAGTTTTTTAACTTCTGATTTGGACTTAAGTTTATCAGTTCTTGTCTTAGGAGTGTGTAAACGGTGACTTTGGAGCCGTCCTAGCAACGAAGCACATAATAAATTTCAGAGTTGTTCTGAATCGTCCTTGTTTTATTAATTATTATATTATTAATTTATCTCTTCCCAGGCATTTATAATTAACAGAGCCATGCTCTGGGTCAAATTCTTCCCCGGGGATTGGTGGGACATGCATGTGATGGACAGAACCAGCATTCGATCGCAGGGAGATTGAGCTTGAAAAGATCAAACGTCCAAAGAAATAGAACAAAAATAGGTAGGGCCTATTGGAGCGTTGACATCCATGAGTTGCAACAGAAAAGTAAAACACTTTCAAAGTATCCAAGTCTGGCTTGCTGAATATTGTCGGCAGAAGAAAAACCAACCAGCCCAGACAATAAACCGATGTCCAAATCCAAGATTCCTACTTATCTAAAAGAACAGCTCGCAATACAAACAACCTCCAAACTCGAGAGAACTTCTTCGTTCGTTATCAACACAAACTGTGATTAATCTTCTTCTCGAATTACAAAATGAAATGTTATTTAGTACAGAGAAATCAAACACGACTTTGTAGTTGTGAAATCCAATCAATACAGACAAAAACTGGCGTCTGTTCTCAACAATGCCTTATCCACAGCCCTCCAACATAAAACATTATTTTCCTACGCGGCTGCGGCGAATAACGCATTTATGGGGGGGGGCTCAGAAAATAGTGCGCAATAGTTTTATTTTATTAACAACAACGGTTTACAACTTTTTAATATATTGGGCCATAGTTGGAATTGGACAACGAATTCTAAAATGTCTGCGTGTTTATTTAAAGTGTATTTGTTCTCTCATTACTGTGTATTTTCCCCACAATCCGGCTCCATGTGGCCCTGGTCCCTTTGGGGTCGAAACAAAGAGCTCAGATAAAAGAATCTCCGTGCCTAACATTATTATTATTCTACGGTGTTTTGGAACTAACTGAGTCGATTAAGAAGTTTCAACGGGGAAACTTCGTTATCGACTCTGTTACTACGCCCGCCTCGCGCACGGTATTTACAATCGCGTTGGTGGATAAGTGTGTTCATAAGTATACACAGCTCTCTTTACTGTGCTTTTACTTTGGGTTTCTGTACCATTATTATTTGGAGAATAGTAGCAAATGGTGTGAATCATTTAACTTCAAATACGTTTGTGTCATATTTAAAATAAATGAATAATGTATTTTATGTTTTTTTTTTTATTAAGGAAGCATCAACTGTTAGGTCATAATTCACTACTCTACCGTAGGGGACATGGGGAGGAGGAGCCCATGCTGGACAGAACCAGCCACGGGTAAGGTGAAGAAGGGAAGTTCTCACGTCGCGGTCGTCATCTTCTTTGTCTTCGTTCGTTGTGCCATTGTCATCTTCGACGGGAGGTCGTCAAGAGAAGGGGGAGGTGACCCCGACGACGATTGCCAGAGCTTGCCTCTAGTTTCGGGGTGTAATATACTACTCTTCTTACTAGCTGATGTTTGCGAGGTGGACATTTTCTCTTCGTTCGCCTTATGCGATTAGCAGAGCCATGCTCTGGGCCAATTCTACCCCGGGCCAAGACGTTGAATTCCGTAAATTAGTTTAAAATTAGAGAATGTGTATTATAATCTTTTAATACTGTAGCTTAACTCATTAAATTCACTTTATTTCGAGCTAAAATAAATGTATTGAAGACACTGCCGCCTGGAATGAAAGAATGCATGCGAGAGATATATACGTATACATATTATATCACTATATACGGTGATTAGTCAAAATGGACACGTTTACACCCGTGGACCGCACCAGAATCAACAAGAGTGATTCGGAACAACCTTAGAATGTATCATGTGCCTCGTTGCTTGGACGGCTCCTAAGTCACCGTTTACGCAATCAAACGAAATTCCAAGAAAAAACACACGTAAGAAATTAAGGCTTCAACCGATTAGGTTATATTGAGCGCCTGTGACATTGTAAATTAAACTAGAATATGGTGTGTTTCCTGACTATTATTGTCTACATAGTTTTTTAAAAGATGTATTTATTCTCAGTTTTTATTTTAGCTCAGTGTGCTAGGTATAACTTTGATCATAGTGTCAGGTGTTAATGCATCTGGACAACGACGTGAGCAACTAGGGCGCTTCAACCGGTTAGGTCATATTGCGCCGCCTGTGATACTGAAAGTTGATGAGATGAGTTAGTTGTGTTTTTGAAGATTAATTTTTTTTCTCTGTGTTTATGTAAGAAAATAAATTTATGACGGTAGTAATAGCAAAACAAATGTTAATGACTTAAATGATGTAAATGATGGAGATGATGTTAGAACAATATATAAGTGTAATAATTTACCTTAATACATTTAGATTGTTGATTGGCAACATTATAATAACATGCAGTGGCGCGGCGAACCCTTCAATAGGGGAGCTAAGTAGCGTGCGCGGGAAAGACTCCGGGTCACACTTGATCACGTGGCATAGGATAATAACCCGTCTTCGAACATTGCTCTACCGTATCTCCCGACTGAGACCAACATAAGGTTTTTAAACCACACGACGAGAACACTTAATATCTGCGCTACGTATTACAGACAATATATATTCAACAACTTATACAAAGTTTAAATGAGAGCGAGTTTAATAAGTACGTGTAATTGCGATGTTGCCGCGCCGCTACGACACAACAGAAAGAGAGCGCGTCTCCACGCAGCAGAGTTTGTAAACGGTGACTTTTGAGCCGTCCTAGCAACGAGGGCACATAATTTATTTAAAGTTGTTCAAAATCGGCCTTGTTGATTCTGGCGTTAATCCGCAGGTGTTCGCTCTTTCCATACCACTGATTGCTATATTTCCAATGAAAAAAATATCGCTCTTTGGTTGGTTACCGCTCACTCGTCGATTTCGTCGGGGCCTACATGGTTGGCTTGGTCGCTTTTGTTTACTGTCCCCCACTGAAAATAAGTTATTTGACTGATAGGGTAGACTCTAAATACGGATTTGTTTATTTATTTATTTGAAATGTGCCCTAACCCCCCCCCCCCGCACCCATCCCTCCAACACCTTATTAATGAAACTTACCTTTTGAAGTCAATCGATCATTGTCAAGTCCATTTCCATAGCACATTACATTCCCACCCAGTCTATAATGCCGTCCGCGTGGCACATTTTGATTAGGGCGCTGGTCTCAAGCGTATGGCACTACGAGGACGTGGGTTCGTATCCCGCATACACATTATGATGTTTTAGTAATCGTCCTCCATCGTCATCTATCACCACTCATCGTCCCGAATAGCCTTAGTGCATTAATATGAGACTTTAAGAAACAGAAATCATCAATGTATAGATCGTCACTTTAACCCTAGCTTCACATACAACGACAATCTCACACGATATAACACTAAAAACTGTCGCGACTCGCGATAACCCTAGCTGCACGCATACTAACATAGCACAGTCCAGTAAGCACCATAGCAATGTCGTATTATTCAGTATATCGTCCCGATAAAACTTGTTACACGCACGCTACTACAATAGCACACTGTCTTTCACTTATCGTCGCACTAGACCTAGCTGCACGAACACTATGAACATAACACACGGTATAACACTAGACATCGTCGCGCTAGCTCTAGCTGCGACCTCCCTCGCCCGTGGAAGGTTCGTTACTGACTCTACGAAGCCTATACTTGTCAGATTGCCGGTGCATCAGTTTAGTCATGTGCTGCACTCTGCCCGGTAGAATGCACACTGCACAGGCGGATGCGATACTCTCACTAGCAGTGGCGTACACCCAAGTGATCGGGGGGTTCGAATCTCATGACACGCACACAGTGGCGTAAACGCAGGAATATATATCGTAAGTGAGGGGGGGGAGGGCATGTCCTTCACAATTGCACCCCAGGAAATTTAATTTTAAATACGAATATTTCAAGTGGTTTTTAATTGTTTTAGGAGGAGTTCGGGTGATTTGCAGAATGGGAAATGATAAGATAAATTAAAAGATGCATTTAATTTTATTCCTAAACCTAGATGACTTGGTTTGGTTTATTTGGATAAGGGCGCGTCAACCGTAAGGCTATAAAGCTCTACATAAGACTAGGGGATATGGGTATAGGAAAATCCAATGCTGTTCATCAAACCAACCACGGGTAGGGGGAGAGAGATAGAGCGGAGTTTCATATTATAGGGGACGTCGTCGGAGAAGTCGTCATGGTCCGCCAGAGCTCGTCTCTAGTTGCAACGAGTAATATACTCCGCTCTAACTAGCTGATGTTTGCGAAATGGACTTTTTCTCTTGAATCGCCTATTAACATTAGCAGAGCCATGCTCTTGGCCAATTCTACCCCAAGCTCCTGAAGGGGCTCAAAACGTTTTAAAAACTATTTCAAACCTTCATGTATACGTAGTTCTAGTGTTGTGTTTTGGCAATAATAGGAAAATCTCATGAGTACCCGGATTGACAATGTAGTATATTGAACACAAGACATTCATTTTAAATTGTCAATACAGAAAGTTCAAGTAATTGAATTCATTATTAAATTTTCAAGAAAATATAAAATTGTTGTACCACATTATCAACGAGAAAATGTGTAGAGTTTTAGAAGCACATTTCCTACGAAAAGAAGACGGAACCGCTACAAACGATTCACAAGAGAAGTAAACGTTATGGAAAAACTATTATGAGAGTTGTAAAAAAGGGACAATCTGGAAAAACGCCGGCGTGAGAAACTTGGGCGCTTCAACCGGTTAGGTTATATTGCGCCGCCTGTGTTATTGTTAAGTATGTAAGTTTATCGTGAGTTTAAAAGTTATAATAATTATTGTTTTCTTAGTTAATAAAAAAAAGAATATGATAAGAGATAACAGTGATAGTGAAAGAAACGTTGATTATTTGGGTAACAAATGGAATGTAATGAAAATGTGTGGAAAATAAATTACGATAGTTTGTCGCTGGCATCATAATAATAGAAGACTCTAAATCACTACCTTCCTGTTCTATGACAAGTTTCCGCTGTGTTCAGAAATGTTTTAAAACAGTTTGAGACAGGACAAATCAACGAACCTTTCACGTCTGGTTGTCTGAGCGCGGAACTTGGTTGGCGACTACATCAACTGAAGCCGTGGACACCTGAAACAAGACAAGGATAGGGAGACTTAGATTGGAAGGATTTGTTTATATTTATTTGGATGAAGGGTGCGTCAACCGTTAGCTCATAATGCGCCACTATAGCCTAGGGCAGGTAACACCGACCCATCTTGTTGGACACGATTCCAACCGCGGGCGACTCAGGATCAACAACGTTTATAACAGAGAGAACCAAGCCAACCCTGTCGACGCTGCCATCGCCGACGAGCGAGCATTGTCCAAGCACAGACCGGTGTTTTAAACAGGAAACACCGACCCAACTTGTTGGACACGATTCCAACCGCGGGCGACTCCAGGATCAACAAGGCTTATAACAGAGAGAACCAAGCCAACCCTGTCGACGCGGCCACCACCGACGAGCGAGCATTTGTATTGAATAAAATTGAGTCAACAAAGAATCTTCAGCAAAATACCTGGTGATCGATTTTTGCTGTAACGATTTAATAATTATTGCATTATTGATATTCGAGACGATGAGTGGTGATAGTTGAGGTTTCAGGACAACCCATGCCTTATGCGGGACACGAACCCGCGACCTAGTCGTGTCAAACACATAAGACATTTGTAGCCAATACAGAACCCCGGGAGAAACTAGGGCGCTTCAACAGAGTGGGTCATATTGCGCCGCATGTGATATTGTTAGTGAAGAAATTGATCGAGTTTGTTGTTTGTTGATGAAAGGATAATATTGTTTTCAGAGATTTATCAGAAAATTATGTGATAATGGGATTATTTTCAAAGACGGTGCCTCAACAGTTTGGTCATAATGCGCCACTCTAGCCTAGGGGGTGTGAGGAGGATTTTTTGGTTTATATGGATTAAGGACGCGTCAACCGTTAGGTCATAATGCACCACTCTAGCCTAAGGGGGGTGGGAGGAGGGGCCCATGCTGGTCAGAACCAGCCACGGGTAAGGGGAGGAAGGGGGGTTTCTCACGTCGCGGTCGTCATCGTCTTTGTCATCGTTCGTTGTGTCATTGTCATCGTCGCCGGGGGGTCGTCAAGGGAAGGGGGCAAGGTCCCCGACGACGATTGCCAGAGCTCGCCTCTAGTTTCGGAGAGTAAGATACTCCGCTCTTACCAGCTGATGTTTGCGAGGTGGACTTTTTCTCTTGAATCGCCTTTTACGATTAGCAGAGCCATGCTCTGGGCCAATTCTACCCCGGGCCCAGACGGGGAAGAGTCCCGTGCTGGTCAGAACCAGCCTAGGGGGTGTGAGGAGGAGAGTCCCGTGCTGGTCAGAACCAGCCTAGGGGGTGTGAGGAGGAGAGTCCCGTGCTGGTCAGAACCAGCCTAGGGGGTGTGAGGAGGAGAGTCCCGTGCTGGTCAGAACCAGCCTAGGGAGTGTGAGGAGGAGAGTCCCGTGCTGGTCAGAACCAGCCTAGGGGGTGTGAGGAGGAGAGTCCCGTGCTGGTCAGAACCAGCCTAGGGGAGGGGGAGTTCTCACGTCACGGTCGTCATCGTCTTAGTCATTGTCTGTGTTGTCATGGTCTTCGTCGTCAGGGAGGTCGTCAAGGGAATGGGGAATGATCCATGACGACGACCACTAACCACTAGAGCTCACCTCTAGTTTTAAGGCGCTAGCAATTAGAAACACTACACAATTTAAATAATAATTTATATCAAGGAAGTGTAAGAGCAACCATGGAAATTGTACCTTCTGGATTTAAACAATTATTACATACAAAATAAAGCTTTTCCGTAAAAAATTAAGATGCATTTAAAAAAACTGCCTAGTTCTGAGAAAAAACTTTTAGAATAATCAACATATTACTTTTGTTTGAACATGTGGTGTATGTCGCTATATAAGTATCAGCGTATAAAATCACGACATGATCAGGATCTAGGGCGCGTCAACCGGTTAGGTCATATTGCATCATATTTGCTAGTGCAAGTCAATAAATAGAGTCCGTTCTTGTGTTCAATTAAGTTGTAAGATTACACTGTCCACCATTGTGGTCTTCGTATTGCTCTTGGTGCATTTCGAACAAGCCCGGTAGTCAGCTTGTATGCCGAGTCAGGTGTGTCCTCCTTAGCAGAACGGAGAAACCTCTTGATGGGTACGTATGTAATGAAAATTAAAGCTATGCCTAACCATCCAGCAAATCGGAATGTTTTTAACACGACATATGTCAGACACTTTGATAACAAACCCAAGGCATCTCTTCCAACGGATTAAGATGTAAACTTTTGTTTAATCTTATAGAATTTCATCTGCCAAAAGTTTTTAATTTTGTATTTAGCAATAACCCGCCCTGGTTTACACCAGAGCCGATTATTATATTTGACCTTTGTCGTTTTGATAAAAACTCTACTTGCGATAGTGTATTCAAAATTAACTTTAGAAAGATTTGCCATGAACATCAAAGGTTTACTTTGGTATTCACAGATGGCTCCAAAATTGACAACAAGGTTGGAAGTGCCTTTTATTGCTCCACCTTAACTGAACGTTTCAGGCTAAGCGACGTGTGTTCAGTTTTCACTGCAGAGTTATTCGCCATCCATGAAGCTCTTAAATACATTCTACGCTGTCGTTGTGGAGAATACCTTTTGTGTTCAGATAGCTTAGTTCACTTCAAGCTATAAAACTCATGTATTCTAGTCATCATTTGGTACAAGACATCCAATTCTATTTAGAAAAACTAACCTCTAAGGGATATGTAATAGAGTTTTGCTGGATACCTGGACACGTGGGCATAGAGGGAAATGAACACGCTGATCGGGCTGCTAAGGAAGCTTCCCAGCGTCGCGACGTTGATTTCAATCTAGTTCCCGTTCCAGATGTCAAGAGTGGATACAAGCAAAGATTGTTGGATTTGCGACAAGCATCGTGGGATGTGTTGCAAAATAACAAATTGCATAGTGTGATGCCCACATTGACTAACAAAATTCGTCCACCTACGTCTCGACTCTCACGTAGAGAAGAGGTGGTATTGTCTAGAATTCGTATAGGCCATACACGCCTAACACACGGATATCTCTTAACCAGAGAAAAGGTTATTCCCATATGTGACACATGTGATGTACCTTTAACCGTGCATCATATGCTAGCAGAATGTGCCAAATATGATGCATTGTGCACGCAATTTGATCTCTCCCAATCATATGAAGAACTTCTATCATATGATAACGGCGACAAACTTTCTAAATTTCTCATTCATTGTAATCTATTTAACAAAATTTAATTCACATCTTACACATTTGTTTCTTTTCTTTATTTTCATTTACATACATAACTTTTATTTTGCTATTACTTTCTTCATCATCAATTTATTTTGTTATTTATACACTTAGAAAACAATCTAATCATCAAACATACCTGCATTCACTCTTCTCATTTCCTTTCATTCACAGACGGCGCAATATGACCTAACCGGTTGAAGCGCCCTAGTTTCTCACGTCGTCGTCGTACAAAAAAAAAAGTTTATTTAATAGGGACGCGTCATCTGTTAGGTCTAGAGGATATGGGGAGGAGGGTTTGTGGATGCGCCGGTTTGAGAAAACAAAGTTTAAACTCCATAAGAATAGCATTGTTGGTGGAGGCGCCGGGTAGAGTAAGAAAAGTTTTAACTCCATAAGAATAGCATTGTTGGTGGAGGCGCCGGGTCCTCACTTCTTGATTTTATTATTTCTTCGCTATACATCGAGTTAATATTACAGAGGGTGGAATATTGTTGTGATAATATTTTTAAGTGTAGTAAACGTGACTGTGCATTTATTAATTGTGTTTCAAATATGTAGGTTTGTGTTCTATAAGCAACAAATCGCATCTCTGTACAAAAATAAAGTAAATACTTTTTTTGCCTTTTTCTTCGACATTCATTATATCCTGGCATGACCACATTCAGTGCATTGGTTTGTATTCAGCGCTGTTAATAAACTCAAATGGCCAGTGGAAGACGCAAGCATTATAGGTAACAAACCAATCGGCATAAAATATGTATGACTAGGTCGCTTCGCTAACGCTTTTTCCAGTCGCGCTGATGGATGAGCTTTTATGGTTGATTGACGTTGCCCTAAAAGTACGATTTCTAAAAGAAATATTTATAAGATTGTCCCTTAGATCATAACACATCCAACTTCAGTGATTTCAAACGTACCCATTATGTTTAATCAAAAGCAGAGTATTATTATTTGGATTGAGGACGCGTCAACCGTTAGGTCATAATGCACCACTCTAACCTAGGGGGGGGGGAGGAGGAGGGGCCCATGCTGGTCAGAACCAGCCACGGGTAAGAGGAGGAAGGGGGGTTTCTCACGTCGCGGTCGTCATTGTCTTCGTCATCGTTCGTTGTGTCATTGTCATCGTCGCCGGGGGGTCGTCAAGGGAAGGGGGCAATGTCCCCGACGACAATTGCCAGAGCTCGCCTCTAGTTTTGGGGAGTAAGATACTCCGCTCTTTCTAGCTGATGTTTTCGAGGTGGACTTTTTCTCTTGAATCGCCTTTTGCGATTAGCAGAGCCATGCTCTGGGCCAATTCTACCCCGGACCCAGACGGGGGTAGCCGTTTGTCCGGTTGCGGGCCAGAGATGGCGCCGAGCCCATCCGCGCGCGTTCACCGCTCCTAAATAAGTTTCGATTTTCCGCGGTCCTACTTGTAATTTCAGTGTTTTTTCTTTTTGCTCGTGTGTCGAAAGTGAACTTCTACTCGTGTGAGAACTCACGTGGCAATAACTTAAATGTACACTATGCAAATCGTGAGTATAGCTTCTCTGCGCTCGCCTCAGCAGGGCTCCGGCCGCACGCGGCATCCGTCCCGCCTGTGGCCTCGAGAAGCCCTCGTCCTCGGTCAAAGCGGTCTTCAACATCCCCGGCGTGTCAACTGGCGTGCCTGCTACTGCTCGCCGGCGACATACACGTGAACCCCGGACCCGTGGCCGCCAAACGTGATCAACAAGTGAAGCGCGATGATATTTCAATATACTACATGAATGCGCGGAGCATCGCAAACACTAAACTAGAAGACTTCAATGTGCACTTTGGCGACAACAGCGAGTTCGATGTGATATGGTATCTGGGAGACATGGCTAAACGTAAACAACTTCGAGAATGAGGTATTAGACGAGAGCCAGTATACGTCGTACCGCCGTGATAGACGCCAAGCGACGAAACTCAACTAAATTTAAAAGAGGAGGGGGTGTTTTTATAGCTGTGAACGCACAGTTAACATCAAACGACGTGAAGACTTCGAAACTGAACAGTGTGAATCATTTGGACCCAAATAAAATAAGTAATGAATCTAATCTCTTCGTGGGATGTGTATATCTACCACCCCCACCGTCCCTCAACTCAGAAGAACTTCACGCATCCTTGACAAGAGTTCACGCCGGTCTCCGCCCCGCGACAACATCCTACTGTGCGGGGACTTCAACCTTCCTCAGGTAGCATGGGCTCCTCTTGACAATGACGCGAACGATCTCCAACCGGTTGGCAATTCAAACTCGCAAGCAGTGCTGGCATTCCACGCAATTATGAGTGAATTCAGCCTAATCCAAACAAACCCTTTCCCCTCGTGTAACAATAACTTTCTCGACTTAGTTCTCTTCAGCAACCCCGACATTCCAATCTCTGTTAGCATCGCACAACAAGCTGTCAACTCAGATCACTTAGCACTCGCTACAGAAATCAAATTTCCTAGAATTCGCGTCAACCATAAACAAACTAGCCGACCCAGGTACAACTGGAGAAAAAACCGATTACAAAGTTCTACATGACAGACTGGAAGCTAACAGATGGGACACAATGGAACGAGGGAAACAGGAAGTCAATGAACTGATGCGGTGCGTTCTATGAGGACCTTATGAAAATAATTGATTGCACTGTCCCAAAAATGAACCCCAAATCCCGCTAAATATCCAGCCTGGTACGACAGAGAGACAATAAACCCCAACTTCAGGCTAAAAACCGCGCCTACAAATCGTGGAAACGGACCGGGCTTGATTGCGACAAGATTGAATTTCAATGTCAACGATCCGTATTTAAGAGACTCAAATAATCAAGCACAAAAAATACCTGCGTAAAAATCGACTCGAATCTTGCTAAAAATCCAAACAACTGTGGAGCTTTGTGCGACAAAAAACTCGCACTAGGCGCATCCCCGTCGAGGTAGAACTAGCTGGAAGGCAATCACATAACGTTAACGAGTGCTGTGAACTTTTTTCCGATTTTTTTTAAGACAACGTTTCGTCCGCCCACCAATTGTAAACAAAACACCCCACAAAATACCGCAATACGCAAACGAATCGTTATCTGATCTCTTCATCTCTCGTCACGAGGTAGAAGAATGTCTGCGAAATTTTGAAAATAGTAAATCGTCCGGCCCAGACAAAATTCCTGTTAAAATAATCAAACACTACAGACGAGCCCTCTCTAAACCGCTTACACAAATATTTAATCAATCATTATCTACTGGATCTTTTCCCACACGGTGGAAGCACGCCAAACATCACACCTGTCCTAAAGAAAGGAAGTAAACGCAACGTCGCAAATTACAGGCCGATTTTCCTTTCTCTCCATATTCTCAAAAGTATTCGAAAATCTCATCCATAAAAGAATTTCAAACTTCGTCTGCAAGTACGTCGCCGAAGAACAACATGGTTTCGTGAAGAAGAGGTCAACAGTCACAAACCTAGCTGTGTTCACCAATTTTATCTCGAAACACATCAACAATGGGGACCAAGTCGACGCTATCTACACAGACTTCAGCAAAGCCTTCGATAGCGTCAATCACGAGCTACTCGTATCAAAAATCAAGGGTTTCGGTATCTGCGGGAAACTCCACGAGCTACTAGCGAGCTACCTGAGCGGCCGGACGCAGTCTGTCACCATCAACGAGGGCGTGTCATCTCCTGTATGCGTCACTTCCGGTGTGCCCAGGGCTCGATCTGGGACCTTTGTTGTTTACACTATATGTTAATGATATCCCCAAGTGTCTGAAGTCAAGTTCGTGTCTCATGTATGCAGACGACGTCAAAATATTTCGTCCATCCGCGACAAGAGTGATTCGGCGCTGCTGCAAGCCGATCTCAACGCCCTCGCTAACTGGTGCGCGTTATGGAAGCTAGACCTGAACGTAGGGAAGTGCAACTCAATAACTTTCACTAATAAGAAGAAGCATCTAACAGCGGTGTGAGTACAAAATTAACGATAGAGTTCTTACTAATCTTAATTCAGTTGAAAGATCTAGGTGTGTTTATTAAAAGCGACCTCACCTACAACCAACACCTATCACACATCAGCTCTAAGGCTTTTAAAAATTGTTGGGTTCGTGAAGCGTAACTGCGGTAAGGATTTCTCTATCCCAACAATAAGACGACTGTATATCTCGCTAATACGACCCCAGGTTGATTACGCAAGTGTTATTTACAACCCGCACCACGTAACACACATTGCTAACCTTGAGCGTGTGCAGCAGCGCTTCGTTAAATTTATTTGTTTTAAACAGGGTGTCGCTTATCACAGATGTAACTACGTATCGTTGTGCACAGAAAACAATCTAGTGACTCTAGGTGACAGGCGGAGGTTTACTGACCTAGTATTCCTGTACAAAATTGTAAATAACTTAACAGATACTAACCTCCTAGAACTTATTAATTACCATGTCCCCACTAAATGTACAAGAAACAAACTAACTTTTTACGCATCCAGAAGTCGCATAGACATTTATAAACATTCATGTATAAACCGCATTCAAAATCTGTTCAACACAATCAGTAATGACACATATAGACATTCACAACACCCCCATCCACAACTACAAAACAATGATCAACCTTGCACTATCCAAAACACCTAAGTAATCACAGATACATCAACTCACACATACACATTCACACACACACACATTCACACACACACAAACACACCCTCATAAGATACTCGAGGCCTGGTATAGTTTAAGTCTAGTTTAAGCTTAATTTTAGTTATTGTATTACTATGTATATTATATTGCACTTGTGGGACCTGAGTCCCGTTGTCAATAAATACTAAATCAAATCAATCAAATCAGACTTGAGAAACTAGAGCTCTTCAACCGGGTAAAGGTTATGTTGCGCCTGTGAATGTTGTTAGTTAATGAGATAATTGCGGTTTGTTTGTTATATTGTTTAATAAGTTTACAGGACAGACGTTATATATATATAAAAAGGGATAACAATGTAAAAATTATTATTTAATTTAATAAAAATAGATATGATAATGATGTAAAGTTTTAAACTAAATTATGTTTAATCTATAATTATTTTGATTAAGGAATGATTTTGGTAGTTGTCATTCCTTTTAATTCATTAATGTTGGTTTTAAAAAAAACTTTTTATATTGGTTTTTCTCTCATTGTGTTTTTCACTTACTTTTTAAACCCTACTGCATCAATTTTGCAAAAAATGAATCTTTGGAAACGTTGTTTAAACAACTGTGAGTGGTAGGTGTAAAGTAAATAGCTCACCTGATTGTCACATCATTTCCCCGAAGTTCCGGCGTGTAGTAGTTTATTCTGTGAAGCGAATTATGATAGAAGTCATATAAGTACACCGTTTCAGTTCAGATTAGTTGATTTTATTTTCTAACATTTTAAAACTTATTTTGGGTTTTTTCATATTGTAGCCCCTGTAACGTTGAATCTTGAGGGGGGCGCATTCGCAACAATTTTTAAACCTGTTTAATTAGTTTGGAGAATGCGATGTTCATAGGAAATATATTTCTAAAATTAATAAGACGATGCAACTATTTAAAATATTAAATTTTAAAAAAATAACCTTCGATCGTAAAATAATTTTGATAATTATAACTTGATTACACTCAAACAACTATCTCAAATGAAATTGAGAAAGGAATCAATCAATCAATCATGAAAAGTACCTACATATATTTTATTGTATTTTTCTTGTCAGCTCGGCGAAAAGGTATGGTAATTTTTTGGATTCAATAAGTTTAATGGCGAGGGGTATGTGGAGGAGGGGCGCATGCTGGTCAGAACCAGCCACGAGTAGGGGGAAAAAGGGGGGAAGGGTTCTCACTTTGAGGTATCATCCGTACGTCTTTGTCATCGATCGTTATGTCATTGCCCATCGTCGTCGGGGAGGTCGTCAAGAGAAAGAGGACGTGTCTCCGACGACGATTGCCAGAGCTCGCCTCTAGTTTCGGGGAGTAATATACTCCCCTCTTAGTAGATGTTGTTTGCGAGGTGGACTTATTCACTTGAATTGCATTGTACTATCAGCAGAGCAATGCTCTGATCCAATTCTAACCTGGGCTTATCTACGAGATCCAGTAAGCCTACGCGTATTCTATAATAATTAATTATATGATTCTGAATTAAAAAATACTGAACTTCAGGAATTTATTCCAAGTGTACAGATTTTCTTAGCGCAAATTTTCACACTGGATATTAACTTTTAAACCAATGTTAACGCGGATGCTAAATTAATAAATCGTAAGAAAAGCGTCAATGCGGGAATTTCCTGAATTGAAATCCATATTTTGGATTTGCATTTTTTCACTTATTGGACTTATGTCTCGCAATGGATATTTATCCTTATTTTTTGAAACCGAGCGTTGATGTCAATAGAAAAGTATTTTATTTTTATTCATCAAAAATTGGTACGGTTAAAGGTACATCACATGTTTCACATCTGGGAATAACCATTTCTCTGGTTTTGAGATATCCTTGGGTTAAGACGTGTGTGGCCCTTAAAGACGACGACGACGTAGAAAATAGGGCGCTTCAACCGGTAAGGTCATATTGCGGCCCTGTGAATAAAAAGTAAATGAGAAGAGTAAATGTAAATTCTGGACAATAACACCTCCTCTCTACGTGAGAGTCGAGACGTAGGAGGAAAATTATTTTAGTAAGTGGGGGCCCATCACACTACTCCATTAGTTTTTTTTGCCCCACATCCCAAGATGCTTGTCGCAAATCCAACAATCTATGCTTGAATCCACTCTTGACATCTGGAACGGGAACTAGAGTGAAATCAACGTCGCGACGCTGGGAAGTTTTCTTAGCAGCCCGGTCAGCGTGTTCATTTCCCTCTATCCCACGTGTCCAGGCATCCAGCAAAACTTTTTATAGAACCCAAAAGAGTAGTTTTTTCTTAATAAAATTGTATTTTTGTACCAATAATGATGACTCGATTACATGAGTTTTTATCGTTTGAAGTGAGCTCAAGCTATCTGAATACAAAAGGTATTCTCCACAACGGCAATGAATAGAATGTGTTACATGAGTGTTATCGCTTGAAGTGAGCTCAAGCTACTGAATACAAAAGGTATTCTCCACAACGGCAATGAATAGAATGTGTTTGAGAGCATCGCGAATGGCTAAATCTTCTCTTTTTATTTGTTCGATTTTTTAAAAATTATAGGAGCGTCAACCGTTAGGTTTTAATGCACCACTCTAGCCTAGGGAATATGGGGAGGTGGGGCTTAGGGCTGGACAGAAACAGCCTCGGGTAAGGGGAGGAAAAGGGAAAGGTTCCACGTCGCGGTCGTCATTGTCTTCGTCATCGTCGTGGTGTCATTGTCGTCATCGTCGTCGAGGGGTCGTCATGGGAAAAAGGGGCAAGGTTCCCGACGACGATTGCCAGAGCTTGCCTCTAGTTTCGGGGAGTAATATACTCCCGCTTCTTACTAGCTGATGTTTGCGAGGTGGACTTTTTTTCTTGAATCGCCTTTCACGATTAGCAGAGCCATGCTCTGGGCCAATCTACCCGGGCCCAGACGGAAAGCAACTGTAGGAGAACCAGCAGTGGAGCTGATGGACCATTGCCGGTTCTGTGCTAGTGGACCGCATGTGGCTTTGGCACAACATCCAGAAGCTTTCCATAAGCAGTAAACCGCCTATGGGGCCCCAGCCGGCTAAGCCGCTTATGGTGGCCGCCTGTGATCCATAAGCGGATGCCTGTAGCAAATCCAGCAGCTTTGGGGGATATAAGATTCTTCTGAAAGCAAATTACCAGTCCCAGGCGGAGAACACTAACGCTATCTGGTAGCAAACATTGCAATTATTGCAAAATTTATATAAAAATTAATTATTGCTTATTTATTTTTTGTTTATTCGGATTAAGGACGCGTCAACCATTAGGTCATAATGCACCACTCTAACCCAGGGGGTGTGGGGGAGGAGGGGCCCATGCTGATCAGAACCAGCCACGGTTAAGGGGGGAAGGGGGGGTTCTCACGTTCCGGTCGTCATTGTCATCGTCATCGATCGTGGTGTCGTTGGTCGTCATCGTCGTTTAAAGAGTCGTCAAGGGAAGGGGGCAAGGTCCCCCACGACGTTGCCAGAGATCGCTTCTATCTTCGGGGAGTAAAATATACCCTTCTTATACTAGTGATGTAAGCGAGGTGGACGTTTCTCTGAATCGCCCTTTTACGATTAGCAGAGCCATGCTCTAGGACCAATTCTACCCCGGGGCCAGACGGGGGGCTATCTATTAATTTGGGTTTTGTATAACATTACCACTAAAGAAGAAGCAAGTTATATGGTCAATTTATTAATAACTTTTTTTTAATTATTTGGATTTAAGGACCACCCGTCAACCGTTAGGTCATAATGCACTACTCGAACCTTGGGGGAGGCGGAGGAGGGGCCCATGATGGTCAGAACCAGCCACGGGTAAGAGGAGGAAAGGGGGGTTCTCACGTCGCGGTCGTCATTGTCTTTGTCATCGTTCGTGGTGTCTTTGTCGTCATCGTCGTCGTTGGGTCGTCAAGGGAAGGGGGCAAGGTCTCCGACGACGATTGTCAGCGCCCGCTTCTTGATTTGTGGAGTTTTTATATTACCCTTCTTACTATAGCTGATGTTTGCGAGGTGGACTTTTTCTCTTGAATCGCCTTTTACGATTAGCAGAGCCATGCTCTGGGCCAATTTTACCCGGGCCCAGACGGGGTAGCGCGCCTTTGATATTGTAAGTTGATGAAATTAGTTTGTGGTGTGTTTGGTGATTATATTGTTTTCAAAGTTCATAAAAGAAAAGAAAATTAAGATAAAAATAATAGAAAAATAAAAAATGTTTATTAATTTAAAAAATAGTTTTTGAAGAGAAATAAATTAAGTTTAATAAATTACTTTCAATGATAAATTACAAAGAACATTTATTTATTTCAAATTGACTTCGTGCAGGTTTTTAAATAAAAATTTGGCCTTGTGGTTTATTAACAAAAACAACAAAAACAACACAACAAAAGAAATGAACAAAAAATATTGTAACGACTACGTGAGGCTCTTAGGCACTCCAACTGGTTAGGTCATATTGCACCGCTTGTGTAATTGAAAGTTAATTAAATAAGTAAATGACGTGTGTTTGATGATTTTATTGTTTTGTAAGTTTATAAATGGAAACAAAATGATTGTGTTTCGGGGAGTAAGATACTCCGCTCTTACTAGCTGATGTTTGCGAGGTGGACTTTTTCTCTTGAATCGCCTTTTACGATTAGCAGAGCCATGCTCTGGGCAAATTCTATCCCGGGCACAGACGGGTATACATCTATAACGGGAACTAGATTGAAATCAACGTCGCGACGCTGGGAAGCTTCCTTAGTAGCCCGATCAGCGTGTTCATTTCCCTCTATGCCAACGTGTCCAGGTATCCAGAAAAACTATTTTATATATTCCTTAGAGGTTAGTTTTTCTTAATAGAATTGGATGTCTTGTACAAAAAGAAGACTTAAAATTATGAGTTTTATAGCTTGAAGTGAATTAAGCTATCTGAACACAATAGGTATCTTCACAACTTCAACGTAGAATGTATTTAAGAGCTTCACGGATCAGCGTGTTCATTTCCCTCTTGCCACGTGTCCAGGTATCCAAAAAACTCTATTTATATCCCCTTTGAGGTTAGTTTTTCTTAATAGAATTGGATGTCTTGTACCAAATGAAGACTTAAATTGGGTATACATATAGTGACCAACGGTTTTCTGTTCAACTGGTACCTGATATATAAAAAAGCGGGGGTTGCAGTAAACTGGCCAACGATTTTACCTGGAAAGGGTTTGCGGTAGGTGATCTACCTGGGGGGGGCGCGTGCCATCAGATCGTTTGAGTGTACAAAAACCGCCAGACAATGTTGCGATAGAAGCAGTTCCCTTAAATTTATGAGTTCTATAGCTTGAAGTGAATTAAGCTATCTGAACACAATAGGTATTCTCCACAACTTCAACGTAGAATGTATTTAAGAGCTTCACGGATGGCGAATAACTCTGCAGTGAAAACTGTACACACGTCGCTTAGCATGAAACGTTCAGTTAAGGTGGATCAATAAAAGGCACTTCCAACTTGTTGTCAATTTTGGGCCATCTGTGATACCAAAGTAAACCTTTGATGTTCATGCAAATCTTTCTAAAGTTCATTTTGAATACACTATCGCAAGTAGAGGTTTTTTTTTCAAATCGACCCAAAAATTCGAATTAGTGGGTTTTGTTTAAATAATCCCGGGTGCAATTTTTGTGATAGAGTATTGAGAGTGGTATCATTTTTTTTTCCTTGTGAATACTGATTCAGAAAAGTGATGGTGGGGATCTAGACACGCGACTGGAAGAGGTGAGGGGTGGGGTTAAAATGTTCAAATTTTGTAAATATAATCAAATTTTTTTCTCATTTTTCTACAATTCTAAATTGTTTTAATTTTTTTTAGTTTTTAAAAACACTATATTTAACTTAAATATATTTCAATAAATCATTAAATTGGACCGCCATATTGGATTCAAAATGGCGGAAATAATTATTTCTTAAAATTCCGCACATAGTCGTGGGGATATCAGATTAAAGGTATTTAACGTCTCAATATGGATAAGAGAACTGTTTCATGGTCATGGTTATCACTAAAAGTACCAATATAGACATTGATTGGACTTGTAGACAAGTGTCCTACCGATTTCTTCAAAATATACATTAATTTTATGTTGCCATTACCAATATTTTAGTTATTTTTTTACTGCAGAGTACAAATGTATGCCCTGGCATTATGATAGAGTAAAATGACATCCAACAAAATTTAGTTCAATATTTTTTTTCCAATATATTTTAAAAACATTTTGATTTGCACAAGAACATCGTACTATATTCAACAGTTCTTAGGCACGAAAAGGGATGTCACACATTACGGCTCATACGATTTATCATCATCTATAGTCCATCCAAAATCTGTTACTGGTGGAAATAAGAGGGTTTGCAACATGCGATTGCCCATGCCACCAAATCATGCTTGATAATGAGCTCTTCTGATAGCTGGGCGTAGTACAGCTTGAGTCGGGGGGCATACTTACGCCTTATACTTGCTTTTAAAGTAAAAAATACAAACAACCAACATAAACACCATCGTTTTTTAAACGTAGAGTATTTATTTTGGGCACTCGCAAGTACACATAGCATATGTATTCTTCAAGGACTCGATAGGTTTCTTTTCCAATAATTGTTTTTGTTCCACCTAGTGATGCAAGGGCTTCCAGGACATTGTCATCAGCATCTACAAACCTGTTTCAGAAACTGGTCTTAGATTTACCAGAAAATGAACCAGTAATGTCAGCTCCAGAAAGAGAATGCATTCCGAGTAAAGCAACAACTCTTTTTGTCCCAATGCTTCAGAAATTTTTCGTATTGAAATTAGGCGTTGTTTTAAATTTCTGTTAAAAACCAGATAAGAATCTTTTGGGGAGTTGTGAATGTCGATGTGTAGCCAACACTAGAACGTCAGTGTCTGGAGTGATAATAGTCAAAAAACGAGCCCCTCTTTCGGTTGCATGAAGTGCATGGAGAATGATTGTCGTGCCCGGCCTCTTCTTGAGAAATGTTTTTGTCGACATAAAAGTTTATGGCTTTTGCAATGTTGCGGTAAGAAACAATACATTTTCATTCAAGTCTGTAGCCATTTTAAAATATACTTTTACTCAACGATTCTGTAATCGAATCTTTATTTTTGAAATGGGACATAAGTTTGTTTAGAGGGACCGATTTATTAATGTGTGAGGTTCTATTTTGTACTGAATGGGGGGCTTTCCCAGCTGCCGTTTTGTTTTTTGTGATTGTTTTTAGCGATTTCTCAACATACATATCAAATACAACATGAACCTCTGAGAAACCCCATACTTTGAAAATACTTTCTTATAAAACTGATCTGCCAAAATCTGAAATTGTCCTGGTGTCCTTTGCAAGCTTTATTGCGTGTATTTCTGCCATTCCACTCCCAACTGAATTTCAGAGATGGGATTATCATTTGGATTTGGAGATTCTGTATCGACAGCTTGCAGTTCTTTGGATGCGTGGTCTTCCAAAGATGCGTTAGCTTCCTTTTGATTGAACGTGGTTCATGGTCCATTCTTTTCCCAAAACATACGCATGGAACAGCAGATAGCTCGTATTTACCAATTATTCTTTAAGATTTATTTTTGGCAGAGAATGACATAGAACAACAAGACGATTGAAAAGCTTCCTGTCTTCTTTTAATTAAAACAACACCCGTTTGGTTTTTACTTTTACTTTCTTTGACAAAGTCTTACACAGTCTCAACTGTTTTTGTGGAACTGTATCCCAAAAATTAACAGTCATCAATGATACGTTCACGAACAAATTTCTGATAGTGCGCTAGGCCCAAAGGGTTTCTGGCACTTCATGCAACCGAAAGAGGGCCCCAGTCCTTGACGATCTGCACTGACGTTCTAGTGTTGGCTAAAAAAACATCGTATTTACCAACTCCAAAACATTCTTATCTGGTTTTAACAGAGGTTAAACCACGTCGAATTTCAATACGCCCAAAATTCTGAAGCAATGGGACAAAAACGAGTTTTTTGCTTTACCTCGGAATGCATTCTCTTTCTGGAGCTGACATTACTGGTTCATTTTCTGGTAAATCTAAGACCATTTTTCTGGAACAGGTTTGTAGATGCTTATGACAATGCCCTGGAACCCCTTGCATCACTAGGGGGAAAACAAAAAACAATTATTGGAAAAGAAACCTATCGAGTCCTTGAAGAATACATATGCTATATGTACTTGCGAGTGCCCAAAATAAATACTCTACGTGATAAACGATGGTGTTTATGTTGGTTGTTTGTATTTTTTACTTAAAAGCAAGTATAAGGCGTAAGAAATGCCACCGACTCAAGCTGTACTACCCCCAGCATCAGAAGAGCTCATTATCAAGCATTGATTTGGTGGAAATGGCAATCGCATGTTGAAAAACCCTTTTTATACCACCAGTAACAGATTTTGGATGGACTATATAGATGATGATAAATCGAATGAGCCAGTAATGTGTGACATCCCTTGCGTGCCTAAGAACTGTTGAATATAGTACGATGTTCTTGTGCTAAATCAAAAGTATTAAAATATATTGGAAAAATATATTGAACTTAAATTTGGTTGGATGTCATTTTACTCTATCATAATGCCAGGTCATACATTTGTACTCGCAGTAAAAAATAACTAAAATATTGGCAATGGCAAACATAAAATTAATGTATATTATGAAGAAATCGGTAGAAACATGGTCTACAAGTCAAATCAATGTCGATATTGGTACTTTTAGTGATAACCATGACCATGAAACAGTTCCCCTTATCCATATTGAGACGTTAAATACCTTTAACCTGTTTATCCCACACGACTATGTTCGGAATTCTAAGAAATAATTATTTCTGCCATTTTGAATCCAATATGGCGGTCAATTTAATGATTTATTGAAATATATAAGTTAAATATAGTGTTAAAAAGCTAAAAATAATTAAAACAATTTATAATTGTAGAAAAAATGAGAAAATTATTTGATTTATATTTACAAAATTTAGCCCTTTTAACCCCACCCCTCACCTCTTCCAGGTCGCGTGTCCTAGATCCCCACCATCACTTTTCTGAATCAGTGCTTCACAAGGAAAAAAATGATACCAATCTTCAATACTCTATCACAAAATTGCACACGGGACCCACAAATATCATGATAAGAGAACCCACTAAAATTAATAATCGGCTCTGCGGTGTGGACCAGGGGCGGGTGTTTGCTAAAAACAAAATTAAAAACTGTTGGAAAATTAACGGAAGGACCACTTAAAATGGCTGTTAATCCCCAAATTGATACGGCCTACACGGCCTTTATGTAGGGTCGGGTGCACAACTGATTTTACCGACATGTAGGGAAACACAAATGTGAATTTCCATAAAATAGGGGCCTTCGTTTAGCAACAATTTTCCGAGAAACGGCCGCTTTAGAAGGCGATGAATGGTTCAATACAACGACTGATCGACGACGTGAGAAACACCCGGGTTAGGTGATATTGCGCCGTCTATGTTTTAAACGTTTTTGAGATGAGATAAGGGTTTGATTAATGATTAAAATTACTGAATGGACGAAATTCTAAGTTTATATATAAGAAAAGAAAATGATGATATTAGTAATAGCAAAATTAAAAGTTATTTATGAGAATGGTTTTTTTTTTTTTTTTTTTAAGAAATGTGTATGATATGAATTAAAGAATAAAAAAACAATAACAAAAATTGCAAACTGATATAAATGAAAAAAATCGTGCAGTTTTTAAAATGTCGGGAATTTGGTTAATCATAAATTTCGGGAGAGAGTTGAGACAAAAAATTTAAAAAAAAAACGTAACCAAGGGGGAAAATTAGGGTTTTCCAAAAATATTACTCAAAAAATTTTATACTCCAATTTCAAATTTACAACCATTCCCAAAATTTAGCAAAACTCCCAAAGTTTTCACCAAAACCATAAAGAGTCGTGCAACAAAGATAGTAACAGGAGAATACTATGACGACGTGAGAAACCTAACGCTTCAACCAGTTAGGTCATATTGAGCCGCCTGTGATATTGAGTTGAAACGAGTTTATAATTGTGTTTGCTTGTTTGTTTATTTGGATTGCAGGAACGTGAAAATGTACTGAATGAAGAAGCTGAGAATCAAAATAATTATGCAGAAGCTTATACAGAAATATTAGATCTGTATGCTGGCGCCGATTTTCGGGTGATACCAGATTTAAATTCTTGCATAAAGTTGAATAGTTGCATCTATGATAAGTTACATCCACTTCTCTTCTTCTTCTTCTTTCTTGTAGCAAACATGCTTAACGAACTTCTGCTGGATACGTTCAATGCTACGAATTTTGGTAATGTGATGAGGGTTCCATATAACACTTGCCATAGTCAATTTGAGGTTTATTAAAGCCACAAAAAGCTTCCTGAAAGTGCCAATGGAAAAAATCCTTAGTGCAATTTCTTTTCACAAAGCCGAGCATTTTAAGGGCCTTTAGGATGATAAGCTGTACGTGATTATTGTATGAGAGATCACTTGACAGTTGTACACCTAAAAACACGGGATAGTGTTCACCTTCATTAGCGGAGAGTTATCAAGCTGGTAAATTAAAGTCTATATTACCTTTCCTTTTAGTAGTAACGTAATAAAATTACACTTAGCCACATTCAGGTTAAGCTTCATGACTTGGCACCACGTAGAATTTTTTTTTTTTTTTTTTATTTATTTTTTTATTTTTTTATTTTTTTATGCATCAAGCTCCGTTTGGAGAGACCGCAGTCCTCAATATTGTTGATGCGTTTGTACACTTTTTAGGTCATCAGCATACATTAAACATTTGCAAGTTTTAAAACATGACGGAACGTCGTTTTTCAAATAATGTGAAACACAAACGGTCCCCCGAATCGACCCCTGGGGCACTCCAGATGTAACGGATTCGGGTGAAGATTTTCCGTCATCAATAAACACGGGTTTGCAATCGACCTGACAAGTAGTTGGAGAGTAGATTAAAAATATCTCCCTGGATCCCGTAGCCACGCAGTTTCAGCAGAAGAAGGTTATGGTCAACACTGTCAAAGGTTTTGCTGAAATCAGTATAAACAGCGTCCACCTGCTGATCCCCATTATTGATGTGAAATGTAATGTCACAAGGGTATAGAGCAAGGCTCGTGACGGTTGACCTTTTCTTGACAAAGCCATGTTGTTCCGGTGCAATATGATTAGCAACATGATTGTAAATGAGCTTATGGAGGATGCTTTAAAAAACCTTGGAGAATGTCGATAATAACGATATAGTTCTGTAGTTCGTCACATTATACCTGCTACCCTTTGTAAGTATAGGAGTAATAATTGCATGTTTCCAGCGAGTAGGGAAAGTTTCCACATTCTAATGATTTGTTAAATAGGGCAGCCAATGGTTTTTAAAACGTCTGCTAAGAACTTGATGACGTTAATTGGTATATTATCAGGACCAGGCGTTTTTCCATTTTCAGATTTTGTAGGCAATCCTCTACTTTCCTTTGCTGTAATAGTCAAGTTGCACTCATTTTCTGTTGAGTACTGTGGAGCAGATGGCGGCTCATGGGCATCCACAGACGGCAGAAGGAAGGTGGTTTTAAAAAAGTCAGAAAATAGTTGGCTGCATGAGGTTGTTTTCGCTAGCTTTTCTTTCATTATATTTTACTTCAATGGGAATGCGTCTTGTTTTTTGTTTTATGACGTATATAACTCCACAAAAGGAGTGGGATTATTCTGCAAAAGATGCATCTATTTGCTGTATGTATGCTTTATAATTAGCTTCTTACATCTTTTAAAAACAGCTCGTTTTTTTTTGAAATTCAACTCTAGCGGGATCAAGCTGAGTAGTTTCCATGCCCTATGTGCACGGGTTTTGTTTTTAAGTGCAGCTATTGTATCATTATTGAACCAGAGTGGGTATTTCCTACGGTTTGTTTTCACTTTTGGAAACAGTATCTTCAATAATTCCTGTCAATACATCGTAAAAAAAACTCACACAACGATCCACAATCATCAGTACCAGTATCATAGAGGTCAAGTCAGCGTCCTCTAGATTTTTACTCAGTACATGGAGGTTAACATGTTGCCAGCGATACATCATACCCATTTTTTTGTTTTGGAATTAAACCTGTGAATTAGGTAATGTTATCTCAGAAGTAAAAGCTTGTCCCTTTGGGGGGTCAGTGAGAACAGGGGTCAGAACCAGCCACGGGGAAGAGGAGGACGGGGTGGTTTCTCACGTCGCGGTCGTGATCGTCATTGTCATCGTCATTGGGGAGGCCGTCAAGGGAAAGGAGAGGCCCGAGTTCGACTCTATATCGTTGCTGTTGCTAGCTGATGTTTTGCGAGATGGACCTCGCCTTAGCTATGCTCTGGGCCAATTCAACCCCGGGCACAGACGAAGATAGTAAAACACTTTTTTTTTTGGTTTATTTGGATTAAGGACGCGTCAACCGTTAGGTCATAATGCACCACTCTAACCTAGGGGGGGGGGGGGGGAGGAGGGCCCAATGCTGGTCAGTAAGTGCTGCCGCTGGGTTCTCACTCTAAAGAATGTGGGCTTAGCTTTAAAAATCGTTTTCCACGGTCGGCCGGCAGAACGAGACCGCAGGTTATTTCTTGAATTTAGCACGTCTGATATAGCCCGGGAAGTCGCACGAGCGAATGGGTCGAAACCAGTTATTCCTATTCAAACGCCTCGGTATTTTGCTCGCAGCATTCTCTCTAACCCCACACTCCGTTCAGTAGCCAGTGAAAGTTGTTCGCGAAAGGGTTGGTAAAGTGAGATTACCTGCAGTATTCAAGTGAGCGAACAGTGTTAAAATTATTATCGTGCCGTGAAGTAAAATTATAATATGAACAAAAATAAACAGTTTTTTAAAACGACCATTGGACGTACAATTAGAAATAAGATCACGAGGCCGACCACCACCAAAAATTTGAATTAATTCTATTGTCAACACAGGCGCGTGTCGAAGGAGATGAAGGGACATTTTTTTTGGGGATGTAATAAATTTTAATCAAGCATAATATAATAATTAATTTTTTGGATTGTTTTAAAATAATTTACAATTACACATAGGGGAGTTTTTCCCGACCAAAATTCGAAAAATATATTCTTTAAGTCGTTTTCTCAGGTACTTGAGACCATTAGTATCTGAAAAAATTTCGTGGGGCTGCGCCTTGCGATGTTTGCGAGATGTTTGGGTTGGTGGTCTTATTCTATTGAATTGACTTGTACGATAAATAGCCTTGCTTGAGTCAATTCTACCCTTGGCCCAGACGGGGGATGGGGAGGAGTGGCCCAGACCATGCTGGTTTGAACCAGCCACGGGTAAGGGAAAAAAGGGGGGGTGATTCCCAATGTCGTCTTTGTCATGGTTGTTGTCGTCCCTGTCGAGGAAGAAGTCCCTAAGTGAAAGGGAAGGGGTGACAACGACTGCCAGAGCTCGCCTGAAGTTTCGGTAAATTGATTATTTAAATGTTATTATTGGACATACACTGTTTTTATAAGAAAAACTTATAATTCGTAAATTTTGACACTAGCCGGGGAGTCTGAAAATGCTTTTAATAACGTCACTAAACACGTGTTTGGAAGGCTGCCAAAGTTGGCGCCGCCACAAAAAACCGCTGACACCGTAAAAACTTCCCGTCTTCCCCGTGATGAGTGTCTCACGGGATGAGCTGGAGAAAGACTCACAAGAGTTATTTGCCAGGTATGCACTCAATGCAGACAAGACTGCTCCATGCGGGTCAACCCAAGCAAATGAATCATATAAATGCAGTTGTGGCTGCTAAAGCTCCCAAGGGCCAAGCATTACAGTGGGTTCGGAATCCCTAGACTACCGTGTATCTTGCGGCCGTCACACAAGTTAATAAGGGAACAAAATACGTCCTGCCAATTAACAAACCAAAATAATTTGTCACCTGGCCGCCACACAAGAAGATACAGAACCTACTATGGTGTCTTGCGATGGGAAAGGGAAAGGATCGTTAGTCAGCTTCGACGTGTAAGAAGGGGACGGATGCAACTCACCAATACACGAAACTGTGTGTCGAGAAAATTTAAGGAGACACGAGAACCAACTTAACAAACGGGAATCAAGCTGCATCTTGAACGACGACGACGATAGAACTAGGGCGCTTCAAACCCGGTTAAGTTATATTGCGCTGCCTGTAAATGAAGTTGATGAGATGAGTTAATGCAGGAATGGGTTTTATGATTAGTTTGTTTTTAAGTGTATAAATAACAAAATAAATTGATGATGATGAAAGTAATAGCAAAATAAAGTTATGGGATGTTAATGAAATAAAGAAAAAAAAAGAAAGTGTTTTGAATGTGATTTTAATTTTGTTAAATAGATTACTAAGGATGAGAAATTTTGAAAGTTTTTCGCGGTTATCTATGATAGAAGTTCTTCATATGATTGGGAGAGAACAAATTGCGTGCGCAAATCATCATATTTGGTACATTCTGCTAGCATATGATGTACGGTCAAAGGTACATCACATGGGTCACATATGGGAATAACCTTTTCTCTGGTTAAGAGATATCCGTGAGTAAGGCGTGTGTGGCCAATTCGAATTCTAAACAATTCCAACTCTTCTCACGCGAGAGTCGAGACGTAGGTGGACGAGTTGGTTAGAACAGCTGCTGCAAAATACGGGGTTCGCGGAGAAAGCAGAAAAAAACGATTGCGACTATTTATTTTATTTATTTTATTTTATTTATTTATTTATTTAACGTCTATCCTATTCAGTTATAAAAACTGATTTACAAAAGGAGGACAACTAAATAAATCTAATTACATAGATGCAGAAACAACAATAAATTACATTTTCGTAAATATTTGAAATAGTAGCATTACAGCACACATGCATTTAACACAAGAATATTGGTAACAAATCGAATGATATTATATGCATTCAATGAACTGAATCAAATCAAAAAAAGGATCGAGAAAGAAAAGAAAAGAAAAGAAAAGAAAAGAAAAGAAAGAAAAGAAAAGAAAAGAAAAAAAAAAACATTAAAAAAGAAAAAAGAAAAGAAAAAAAACTGATTTATTAGACGATCCCACTCAAACGAATATGAGGTTTGCCAAAAATCAGGAACAGCAAAACAGGAGTATAATCAAACTTTCGCGGAAGAAACCACCGAACGCGAAATCTTTATTCTTGGGTCAATCTTCATTTTTGTGTTCAAATCTTGACTCATATATATAATTATATCAGAATATATAATTATTTAAAACACTTCATGTCAAACTGATCACAGCAATAATACAGGACACCTAAATCAAGTCGAAAGCCCCATAAGTGGGAGGCAACCAAACAATCTAGGCAGAAAAATATAGTTGAAAATACATTGTTTATATCATAATCAAAGCAATAATGAACAAAAGAGAAAAAGCAAAATCAATTATAAGAGCTTATGAAGTAAATTAACATTACACAAACACACAGACAATAACTAACAAATAAATAGTAAAAATCAATTTTTTGCTCTTTGATTCATTATCATTGCTTCAATTTTACTTTTAAATTGTACATTCCTAGATCAGTAAACTGGCTTTCTAATATCATAAGAAATTGAATTCCAATAGGATACGCCTCTGTACATAAATGACTTTCTAATGCTTCAGAATTTAATCTAGGAAACTTCCAATGAGTTTATTAAAGTTAGAATTTCTATCACGATCAACAATTTTAAAAATATTGGGTAGAATACCTAAAAACATACCTTTCAATACTTTGTATGTATTTACCAGCACGCTATACTTCATCTCTCCTCAATAGTGAAAACAATCAGACGGCAAATCTTGGTTCAAGGGAAATGAACCAAACAGATGGTCAATTCTCTTCTGGAGTACAACATACTCAGTAGAAGGTCTTACTGCCCAAACCACTAAGTAATAATCAATAATAGAGTGAATATAAGAATCTACAAGTAACCTCAACATTCTCTCAGTTACAAACCTCTTCATTCTACTTATAATTCCAATTGCTGATGATACTTTATTACACACATATTCATAATGTTTCTTAAAATTTAAATTACAATCTAAGAAAACTCCAAGATATTAAAATTCATACACTCTAGAAATTAACTTACCATTACAATTTAACGTCAAATGAATATCATTCATGCTTCTATCATTAGCCTTATGAAAAATCATAAAATTTGTTTTGCTATAATTAATATCAAGTTCCTGAGTTTTAAACCAATCATCCATCCTCTTCAGAACTTCTTGAAGACGTCTTACGATCTCTTCGACATCCACACCTTCTAAATAAAAGACCAAGTCATCAGCATATAAGATATAATTGATGCCTCCCATTATAGTAGATATATCATCTATATAAAGAATAAATAACAGGGGTCCTAATATTGATCCTTGGGGTACTCCACAAAATATATTGAATACTTTTGAACTATATTTTGCAAGATTTATAAACATTTTTCTATTTAAAAAATAATCCGCCAAAATTGATAACAAATAAGGACTTACGTTTAAACCTGGTTTTTAATTTTATTAAAGAGGTAAAAAAGTACTGAATCAAATGCTTTCCTAAAATCAACAAAGACAGCTCCAACCTTACCATTACGTTTATCAATCCCTTTATAGATAAAATCTGTAAATGCTAGAAGGGCACTTTGCGTTGACCTACCTTTCCTGAAACCATGCTGGTTTGCACTTAAACCTTCAGATGCATCCACTTCATGTAATAACCTCTTGTGTAAAATATTTTCAATAATTTTCCCTACAATTGGAAGAGTTGATATAGGTCGATAAGAATTTCCTATTACTCTTTTTACCTTTACCCTTATAAATAGGCGTTACCCTTGCCAATTTCAGCTGTGTTGGGAAATCACCTACAAGAAAGAAATGGGAAATTAGATCGCTAATAATCCGACTATTGATGCGCATTTCTTAAATACTATGCATGGAATCTCTTGAATTGTTGCAGAGCTTCTAAAAGGGATACATGACTTTATCAACATTAGACGCTTTAAGCCAGTTTTTACGGTTCATCAAGAAAATGACCTTAAAGAACATGCACTGACAATGGAATTACTATTTTACGGGCTTTATTCATATAACTTGCGAAGTATTGCATTTGACTTTGCTACTGCAAGCAACATTAAAAATAATTTTAATGCACAAAAGAAATTGTCAGGGAAAGACTAGTGTATGAATTTTATTCAAAGAAAAGGTTTATCATTGCGAAATCCTGCAGCCAGTTGCCACGAGTATGGCAAGAGTAGCTGGGTTTTCGACGTGATAAGGCTGAAAGATTTTATGCTCTTAAAAAGGAGCTGCTCGAAAAAGCAATCATTTTTGGTGTGATCAAATATAATATCGCGACGAAACAGGTATCTCGATTGTTCAAAATAGTAAAAAATCGTGGCCCAAAAAGGTAGGAAACATGTGGACCGCATTACATCAACAGAAAAGGGGTAAATTATAACATTTTGGGGTGCTGTAAATGATATTGGCTCTTTTACAGCGCCAATAATTATAATTTTTTCGCGTGCGAGGATGAATGACCGCCTACTTTGTCGTTGTATTCCCGGAACTGTGGCTAAGACCAACCTTCTGGGCGGGATGACAGTGAATTATTTGTGAAATTTATCCAACATTTCGTTCCTTGTACCAACCCCACAAAGGAGATACCATTGCTTAGGATTTTAGATGGGCTTCAAGCACAAATCTTAAGAGGAAATAGATATTTTGCAGGCAAAATCACATAACTTTTCTTTCTCTTCCCCCGCATCCCAGCAACAAAATGCAGCCATTGGGACGTTTCTGTATATGGTGAGGGTAATAAGTATATGGGGAAGGGTGGGAAAGGGGGGTTTCTAACGTCGCGGTCGTAATATCATAGTCTTTGTCATCGTTCGTGGTGCCATTGTCGTCGTCGTTGAGGGGTCGTAAAGGGAAGGGGTTAGGGTCCCGACGATGATTGCCAGACTTCGCCTCTATTTTGGGGCAGTTTTTTTGGGTTTATATAAATTAAGGACGCGTCAACCCTTAGGTCATAATGCACCACTCTATCCTAGGGAGTATGGGGAGGAGGGGCCTATGCTGGTGAGAACCAGCCAGGGGGAAGGGGAGGAAAGGGGGTTTGGAATTGGACAGAACTTTTAAAAAAAAAGCTCATCCTTAAACGCGACTGATATATCGATCGCGGAGCGGCCTAGTATTATAATATGCCATTAATAGTTGATACAAATAGTTTCTTTTTTTTGGGTCTTTGATCTTTCATAATAAGCCATCTGGCCTACTGGAAGTTTTTCAGATAGTGTGACCAGCTCGTATGGAAAGTGCTGGGTTCGATGCGAGTTGGTGGGTGACGCGGGTAAAGTTCTGCGTTTAAACTTTAAACAGACGCGAGTTGCTAAAAAGGGTTGAGTTTTCAATGCAAGTAAGAACTTATACCATCTACCTCGCGTTCCGAACCGAGTCTAAAACTACAGGAAAAACGCTAGTAATAAAAACAATTTATGGTTAATTTGTATTAAGAGTGCGTCAACAGTAAGCGCAATATGCGCTACAATAGCCAAATGGATGTGGGGAGGAAAGTCTCATGTTGGTCAGAACCAGAAAAGAGTAGGGGGCGGAAAGATGCCTCCGACAATGATTGCGAGAGCTCGCCTCTAGTTTCGGGGAGTAATATATCCCTCTTACTATAGCTTTTAAAAAAACAGCCTCTTTAATATAACACTTTGTAGAATAATTAAAGCTCCAGTATGCAGTGACTTTAAAATTGTATAAGTGTAAGATTTCGCTTGTTTACGACGACGTGAGAAACTAGGGCTCTTCAACCGGTTAGATCATATTGCGCCGCCTGTGATATTGAAAGTTGATGAGATGAGTTAATGGTGTGAATGATGATCAGATTTTTTAAAAGTGTATATAATAATATAAAATGATGATGATAGGGCAATGCCAAGGTGGTTCCCCCGGATTCTCCGCCAGGATCGCATGATCGGGGTTTGGTCACAGGACTCTTTTCATTGAGGTTCCAGTGGAACTAACACATGGTAAGTTAAGACCAAACGTCGATCGTTCTCACTCTGGTGGGAAATCTGTCTCCCACCACAACATTAATGCACTGTCATTGTCTTCGTCATACTTCGTGTTGGCATTTCATCGTCATCGTCGTCAGAGATGTCGTCAAGGGGAGAGGGAGGAGTCCCCGACAACGATTGACAGAGCTCGCCTATTGATTCGCTGAGTAAAATACTCCGCTCTTACTAAATAGCCCAGGAGTAGAAGACTTTTACCCGGACAAAATCCGAACAAGCTGAAAATTTGCACACATGTTCAGTTTATCAAAGCTGATGTTTGCGAGGTGAACTTTTCTCTTGAATTGCCTTTTACGACTAGCACAGCCATGCTCTAGGCCAATTCTTCCCGGGCCCAGAAGCTTACACAATATTGTAAAACTACAAAGAGGACTGGGCACTTAAATAGTTGTAAATACCCCAAAATTTAGTAGAGCCTACATGGCCATTTGTGTAGGCTCGGGTGCACAGCTGATTTTACCGACATATAGGGAAAAACAAATGTAAATTCCCATTAAATATCGGCCATCAACTAGCAACAACTTTCCGCGAACGGCCACTATGGAAATCGAACAATTTCAACCCACGACGTGAGAAATTACCAGTATGGTTTATTATTGCGCCATCAGATTTGTTTTTTTGTTTTATTTGGGTTAAAGACGCGTCCACCGTTAGGTCATAATGCCCCCACTCTAGCCTAAGGGGGGGGGGGGGAGGAGGAAACCCATGCTGGTCAAAACCAGCTACGGGTAAGGGGAGGAAGGGGGGTTTTTCACGTCGCGGTCGTCATCGTCTTTGTCATCGTTCGTTGTTGTCATTGTCATCGTCGCCGGGGGGTCGTCAAGGGAAGGGGGCAAGGTCCCCGACGACGATTGCCAGAGCTCGCCTCTATTTTCGGGGAGTAAAATTCTACCCTTCATACTAGCTGATGTTTGCGAGGTGGACTTCTCTCGAATCGCCTTTTACGATTAGCAGAGCCATGCTCTGGGCCAATTCTACCCCGGGCCCAGACGGGGGGTAATAATGCGGGTAGAGGTCCAACCGTGAATACAACTACACTGGTCATTCTCAAATGTATTACACATTTGAATATATAACATAAAAGTGTCCTCAAATTCGGAGTGTTTATCAAATAGTTAAAAAGTTTAACGCTTTCCTCGTCGAACAACATAAATTATGGTGTCAAAAGGGAAAAGCATGAACTGCCGCAAGAACAATCATTATTTTGCTCATCTATTAGAAATTACTTTCTTGACGTAAATTAAAATCTCTTGTCCTCAAAACCGGTACATACAAGTGCTTGTTGGTTAACTCGCTGAGCGTTTTTGAACAAGAGGTTGAAGGCGTCAGTTTCAAGAGAACGAACAACATCGTACCGTCGTATCAAGATGCTGTATAACAACAGTGGCGCACATTGAATATTGGCCTCACCACGAATCCTCACTGCTCCCACTGCCTATAGTAGCCATGGTCACCCCAACTAAACTAGGGAAACGCCAAAGTCGTTGTCAAACGAGTGAGTGAGCCAAGTGTTGATACCCGGGAAAAATCCCCTTTCCTCCCTTTCCTCCCCTATGCCTAAGGCTGGATCTAGCCCAGTATGGACCATGGAGAATGATACCGAGTACTCAACACATGGCTCACCCCACTCGTTCAACAACGACTTTGGTGTTTCCCTAGTAATTTAAATTGAACATTTTTAAAAGCGAATCATGTTTAAAAGGTATTAGCGTAAAACATTAACAAATTTTCCCAAAATGAAACAAAATCACCTAATCGCTATTTCCCATCTAACACCCCCCAAAAATAACATGTGGATGTAAAAACACAAAAAAGCTCGAACGAACGGGCAGCGAACCCCAACCCCCCGTGCAGTAGGCTTCGCTTAATGCTTACCACTGTGCCATGTTAGCCACGCAGAGTTTGTCCCGATAGCTGCTAAACAAATGCTATCGAGAATTTAAAAAATCACATTTTTATTTATTGTAGGCTTAAATAGCAATGGATCTAGCTGATTTTGTTAACAGTTCTCAGTATACTCGTACCGGATGTCTGTTTAAAATTTCAGCGAAATCTGTTCAGCGGTTCGGCTGATTTTCGACGTACAGACAGACAGACAGACAGACAGAATCACAGAATGAGAGCCGTTTGAGTTGAATGGAGACACTCGGTCGCTACGCTCCCTCGTTTAAAGAGAGTTAATTTAACAATTATTTTGGTTGTTCCAACCATACAGTTTTTAACTAAAAAATATAGTTATCCCAACATCTCTTTTATCAGCTATTTTGTGGTGACCCAACTAAAATAGAGTTAATCCAACACTTATAAGCTAACCAAATGCTTCAACCCATATTATTTTGGTTGTTCCAACCATACTGTTTTTTGAGTGTAGTAATAGTACCTCAGTAATCAACTCGTTTTATTTCAATTACTATGACTCTTGTCGTCTTGTGAGAGATTGATAGAAACGTTTTCCTAAAATAGCTTTTATTAAAATTATTTGCTTTGAACCCCAAAGGCCGGACTAAAATTCACACGTTGGACACCCATGTACGTCGCATCCAGCATTGAACTACTGGCAAACAGGTGGATTTCTATTCCAAAATAACCACGCCATCATAATAATAAGTTTAAACCAAGACTGGCTATTTGGGGCCATTTTGACTTCTTTTTTTGAAATGTTAAAATATTCATTTCCAGTACATATCATAAAATAATAATGTGCATGTCACGCCATTTTACATTCTTGGCACGAATCAGAAGTCTGAAAAAAAAGATTTCATTCAACAATTCGGCTATTGAAAATTTTAAAAATGTGAAAACACCCCCTTAAAATGTACTCATTGGACACCTCTATATGCCGCATTCACCAATGGACAAATGGCAAAAAGTGGATTTCTACTAAAAACTAAGGAAACGCCAAAGTCGTTGTTAAACGAGTGAGTGAGCCAAGTGTTGAGTACCCGGGAACATCCCCTTTCCTCCCCTATACCTAAGGCTGGATCTAGGGGATGGGTAATGATACCGGGTATTCCACACATGGCTCACTCACTCGTTTAACAACGTCTTTGGCGTTTCCCTAGTTGAGTCACTTGGGACACCGGTACAAGTGTTCTGACTTCTAAAACCAGTCCGTCTGGTCACCTTATTTAAACTGGAACTCACTCTGCAACAATAATTATTTAAATTGAACATTCAAACTGCGAATCAAGTTCAAAACGTATTAGCGTGAAACATTAACAAATTTCCAAGATAAAAGAAAATCACCTAATTTAAGTAATCTTTATTTCCCATTTAACACCTCTCAAAAATAATATGTGGGTGTAAAAATATAAAAAAGTTCTAACCAACGGGCATCGAACCCCAACCTTCCGTACGGTAGGGTAAATGCTTAGCACTATGACATGTCAGCCACTCAGATCTCGTCCCGCTAGCTGCTACTAAACAAATGCTATCGATATTTTTAAAAATCACATTTTTCTTTATTGTAGGCTTAAATCGCAATGAATCTAGCTGATTTTGTTAAGGCTATTCCACCGCGTTTTTCTATTTTCCAAAATATGCTACTAAGTTAAAATATAGTGAATGGCTTTGAAACATGGCTATTTTAGAAAATCAAAAATATTTTTTCCAAATTTTTCTGATCCGGTACACGGCCAATATAGCCACCTCAAAATAATTTCAAACTTCAATTCGCCAGGGCACACCATTCAACGTACGGTGTTGTGCTTTTGTGACATTAATTTTTAACTGTTTTTCTATGGACTGACTGAGAGAAAACAGATTTATTTTAACAATTGTCTTTCCAGCGAATTTTTTCGTTTGGCGGTATTTTTTTACCGATTTGTACCGCCAAACGAAAAAATTCGCAGGAAAGACAATTGTTAAAATGAATCTGTTTTCTCTCAGTCAGTCCAAAGAAAAACAGTTTAAAATTAATGTCACAAAAGCACAACACCCTACGTTGAATGGTGTGCCCTGGCGAATTGAAGTTTGAATTATTTTGAGGTGGCTATATTGGCCGTGTACCGGATCAGAAAAAATTTGGAAAAATATTTTTGATTTTCTAAAATAGCCATGTTTCAAAGCCATTCACTATATTTTGATTAGTAGATATTTTGGGAAAAAGAAAAACGGGGTGAATACCCTTTACTTTCCAGAAAATCTCCCGGATTCTGTTTAAAATTTCAGCGAAATCTGTTCAGGGGGGTTCGGCTGTTTTTCCACGTACAGACAGACAGACAGATAGACATACAGAAAGACATACATACAGAAGACAGACAGACAGACAGACAGACAGACAGACAGACAGACAAACAGACAGACAGCAGACAAAGACAGACAGCAGACAAATAAAAATGAAAGCCTTTTGAGTTGAAGGGAGACCCGGGTCGCTCTGCCCCCTCTTTAATAACAACCTTTAAAATATATCAGTTTTAATCAAAGTGGGCAATTTTGGGGGCCCAATTTGACTTCTTTTTGGAAAGTAACAAAAGGGTTTTTCCCGGGCATAAAAAAAAAGAAAATGGGATGACATTCATTTTTAAATATCTTACACGAATCTAAATTTTCTTAAAAAAATTTCGTTAAACGCTTTCCCCCGAAAAATAAAAAGGGTTGAAAACCCCCCTTTAATTAACAAGACTCGCTAAAAGCTTCCCGGAAAAAATTTACACGGTTTTTTTTTTTTTTTTTTTTTTTGTTTTTTTTTTTTTGTTTTTTTGTTTTTTTTTGTTGTTGTATGTCTCGCCAAAAACGTTCGAACGGAGGCTCGGATAAAGTTAAATTTTTGACCATCCGCAATCTTCGTTCTCGATTGAATGCCATTATTTTGTGGCAAAATCGTTAAAAAAGTAAAAATTACATAAATGTTAATCAAAAGTTTTTTTTTAAAATTTTACGGCGACAAAACTGAGATCCCCAAAATTATTTAGAAACCCCCGCCTTCACGAAATGTTAAATTTTTATTTTGATTGAAAAGTAGTGTAGAGGAAATTACTTAAAAACAAAGAACCGTTACCAGGGGCAACGGAAAGTCGCGAGCTTTTTGGCTCATGAAGCGGTCGAACAAGGTTCGGATCGAGTTGAAATTTGAACCATCCGCAAGCTTCGATATGCTTTGAACCTTAGTTTTTTTGGCAAAAAGTTTAAAAAATTAAAAAGTTAAAGTTAATCGAAAATTTTTTTTTTTTAAATAAACGGGGAAAAATCTGAGGGGCCAAAAACATTTAGAATGTCCGTCCGTCACGAATATGTTTATTTTATTTTGTCCGATAAGTAGGTAATCGAAATTATATTTTTACAAAAGTAACGTTACCATGGCAACGAAAAATTTACACGAGAATTTGGTCACTATGCCGGCCCCTAGAAGAAATCAAAAACTTTTCGAGCAAACAGTGTATTATTTTTTGATTTCCAAAGAGTTAAAAAAGTTTTTTTTCCCCGAGAAAAAAGTAAGGTCCTTTAGATGTCGGTGGATTTTTCAACAAAGTTGGTTTTTCCCACGGGTTTTTCCAAAAAACCTTGCCAATAATAAATAATATTGTTAAATAAATCCCCTGGATGCGAACGTCCCAAATTTTTAAAAAAAAAAAAAAGTGCAATGTGGGTCTAGTATAGCCTGCTCGCTTATCAACGTGTAAAATGAGCGTTTTCCCATGTTTAAATTTGGTTAAAAATTAGTTTTTTCGCCGTTTTTCATTGTTTGACCAACAAAATTTTTTTCTTTTTAAGATATCGTAGTTTGACGTGTGTAGCTTATTCAAATTCTGGGCAAAAAACCACTACTCTACGGGGGATCGAGAAGAGGTGAAGAAATTTTTAAAATTTTTTCCCATTTATTTTCCCCTTTTTCCGGGTTTTCATTAAATGGGATTTTAAATAAATCCCAAAACCCCCATAAATTTTTAATCCGACCGGCACCCCCACCATCATCCTAATTATCATTTTTTGGGGTGGGAAAACGTCTCATTTCTTGACAAAAAATTTTCCTATGGCAAGGACGAAAATTTTCCCGGGACCATAACATTTATTGTGCCCAACTAAGGGGTTGGGTTTTTTTTAAAATGACAGTGCTTTCTATTTGAGAGTTAAATTGTGTTAACAAGTTTTTTATGTGTTGGATTTAAAAAAGTTTTTAATTCGATTCTAATTATTGGGTGAACTTTTTAATTAAAGTATTATTTTTTAATTATTTTATTTTATTTTTTTAAAATTTTTATAATTATTTTAAATGGTTTTAAAACCAAAAATACAGAATGTAAAATGGTAAAAAACCCGAAATTTTATTTTGGTTTTCGTGCGGTTGAAATGTGTATGGGTAAAAACTCGAAATACGTTTTTTTTAGATTTGACTGTTTCACTTTTTTTTTTTTTCATAAAAATGTAAATATTACTTGACATTAAATGTGTATTTTTTTTTAAGGGACCAAGCGTTGAATACCTATACTACCATGCGAAATAGTCTGTCTCTCCCGATGACAACAAAGCTTTTTTCCCAGGAAATCCGGGCAGCACCCATTGGGAACATTCTTGGGAGGGGGCTTTGATTACAGACAGTACGTGACCCACTTCCCGTTTTCATATACGACGTGAAAACTGGGGCGCTTCAACCGGTTAGGTCATATTGCGCCGCTGTGATATTAATGTTTTGGATGATTAAAAATTTGGTTATGATTATATTTTTTTTGTTAAATAAAAAAAATAAATGTGATAGTAATAGCAATTCAACAAAATTTTTAGTTATTAAAAGGAAATAAATTTTGAAAAAAGTGGTATGGTGTGAATTAAAAATTTTTTTTTGTTAAATGAATTACTTTGAATGAAAAATTTTGAAAGTTTGTCACTGTTTGTATGATTGAAGTTCTTCTATGATTGGGGAGAGATAAAATACGTGCGAAAGGCATCATTTTTGGTACATTCTACTAACATAATTTATGTACCGGTTATAAATTGACTTTGTTGAACTGATTCGAAACTCGGTAAAAAATCACGCATTTTTTTGCACGAGTTTTAAGTAACAGGGGTTATAAAATAGGTGGAAGTTTGAAGTTTTAAACAATAAAATCATAGTCTTTTACCCCAATGTAAAACTAACCAACCCCTTATTTGGGGGTTATCAGATTATTCCCCCAAAAATAATGGAGACTCCTTAAAATAAGATATATCGTAAATTAACACGCAATGACAGAGAAACCCCCCCTATTATCCCACATCTTTTGGTGATTCGGCAACAAAAAAAGGGAATTCCCCAAAAACGAGAAAAATATTTTTATTTTTTAATTGCGATTTAAATTGATCAAAAACAGATATCCATAAACAAAATGGGCCCTATGTCTGTGTTCTCTGTCATGAGGGCAGTTTTTTATCCCTTTTTTCGGGCCTTTCGCCTCTTGGGGGGGGGAGAATAACAATAAATACAAACTTGGACGTGGGTACGGGGGGGGGGTCCCCACGGCGGGTGACCCGTCTTGGTCATCGTCCTCGGGGAGGGGCGTCGAGTTTGGGGACAGGTCCCACGAAGAGCTCGCCTTCGTCTCGAGGAGTATTTTACTCCGTTAAATTTACCAACTAATGTTTTAAAAGATGTCCCTTGTGGTTCTTCCTCTATCCTCGGCTTATACAAATAGCAGGGCCCCGCTCTGGGAAGTTTTTTACACAGAGCGCAGACGGAGAGTTTGGTTTATTGAGATTAAGGGCGCGTCAAACCTTAAGGTCATATTGCACCGCTCTAGCCAAGGGGAAATGGGCAGGATGGGGCCCATTCTGCTCAGATTTAGCCACGGGTAAATTTTTTCAAAACAATTTTCTATGATGAACCTTTAACAACGAATTTGAAAGATAACATTTCATCAAAAGTTTCACCAAAATACCAAAATATATTCACCACATTTTTTAGTAAGTTCCTTAGACGAAAAGTTAGTATTCTTTGGCAGTTCGGAATAAGATTTATATGGACACTACCAGCACATAATAGATAAGTCGGATTTTAGGTTATAATGATATTATGATGATAATAATATTCGCTACATAACTGCAGTAGCTGTTTAAGATTGTTTGTTTAGTTCGTTGAAGGCGCGCGGACGGGTTGGTCATCATTGCGCCACTCTTGTATCAGGGATGTTAGGACGATAGACGTGTGCTGGACAGAACGAGGTACTTCGTGCAACCATATCCGACGACAACTTGAGAAACTTTAGGGCGCTTCAACCGGTAAGGTCGTATTAAGCCGCCTGATATATTGTAAGTTAATAAATTATTGCGTGGTGTGTTTCATGATTAAATTGTTTTACAACGTTACCAAAAAAAGAAAGATGAAAGTAGAATAGCAAATGAAAATGAAATATGTTTGGTGTGAATTAGGCCTAAGTTTAATTTAATTAATTTTTTTGAAAGATAAATTTAAAAGTTTGTCGCCGTTATCATATGATAGAAGTTCTTCATATGATTGAAAGAGATCGAATTGGGTGCGCAAGGCATCATATTGGTACATTCTGCTAGCATATGATGCACGGTTAAAGGTACATCACATGAATGATATTTGGGAACAAACTTTTCTCAGGTAAAGAGATATCCGTGAGTTAGGCGCGTGTGGCCTATACGAATTCTAGACAACACCACCTCTTCTCTACGTGAGAGTCGAGACGTAGGTGGACGAATTTAATTAGTCAATGTGGGCGTCACAATACACAATTTGTTATCTTGCAACACATCCCAAGATGCTTGTCGCAAATCCAACAATCTTTACTTCAATCCATTCTTACCATCTGTAACGGGAACTAGATTAAAATCAACATCGCGAGGCTGGGAAGCTTCCTTAGCAGCCGATCAGCGTGTTCATTTCCCTCTATGCCCACGTGTCCAGGTCATAATGCACCACTCCAACCTAGGTGATGGGGGGGGGGGGAGGAGGGGCCCATGCTGGTCAGAACCAGCCACGGAAAAGAGGAAGAAAGGGGGCTCTCACGTCGCGGTCGTCATTGTCTTTGTCATCGTTCGTGGTTGGGAATTGTCGTCATCGTCGTCGAGGGATCGTCAAAGGAAGGGGGCAAGGTCCCCGACGACGATTGCCAGAGCTCGCCTCTAGAATCGGGAGTAATATACTACCCTTTATACAAGTTGATGTTTCGAGGTGGACTTTTCTCAAAAATCGCCGTTAACGATAAGCAGAGCCATGCTCTGGGCCAATTCTAACCTGGACCCAGACGGGGATCGCAATAAGAAAATGACCAAAAGTCATATTCTTGACAATATGGTTGGGAGATATCTATTTCCGTGCGCAAGGCATCATATTCCAGCCTGATAAAACCTAAGTAAATCTTTGATGTTCAACTGAAATTTTAAAGTCTATTTGGATTAAGGGAGCGTCAACCGTGAGGTCATAACACGCTACTGAATGTTCAAACTCAGGACCAGAAGAACACAAAGTATACGGCGCTCTGTTCAAACTGGAAGTAGAGTTAACACGGTTTGCTTGATGCATTGATTGATGAGTGATGATAGATGAGGGTGCAGGACAATAACTTAAACCCATGTCTTGTGTGGGACACGAACTTGCGTCAAAGTAGTGCCAACACCTGCAATTTTCTAAGTAAGAACCCCGGGAGAATCTAGGGCGTTTCAACAGAGTGGGTCATATTGCGCCGCATGTGATATTGTTAGTGAATAAATTAATCGAGCTTATTGTTAGTTGATGATAAGATAATATTGTTTTCTAAGATTCTAACAAAAAATGATTTGATTATTGGATTATTTTCATAAACGGCGCATTAGCAGTTTGGTGATGATGCGCCACTCAAGCCTAAAAGATGTGGGGAGGGAAAGTTCCATACTGGTCAGTACCAGCCACAGGTGGGGGGAGCACGAATAATTGTGAGTTCACCCTTATTTCGTTTCGTCCGAGTGGCCGTGACATCCACGCCTGGTGCACAACAAGCTTCTGTTGGACCGGGAAGATGCTGATACGATCCAGCTTGATGGCTCCAAGCAGACGGTGTTATAACATTACATCTGGAGGCAAGTGCTCATCCGGTCTCTCAGCTACTGACGGTCTTGTGACATTTGTTCACGCTGATGCAACGATCAGTAACGTTAAATAAGCCACGCTGATCTCGGCTTCCGTAATGTGAGGCTGTTCAATATTCCTCCTGAGACGTCTCACGAGACACACATAGCAAAACTCGTTTATAATCAAACGACGTGAGAAACTAGGGCTCTTCAACTGGTTAGGTAATATTGATATTTAAAGTTATTGAAATTGAGTTTATAATGTGTTAGAAAATGTGTAAGAAAAAACATTGATTATGGTAATAATTGTAGTAGCATAAGATTTTTATATATTAAATAAAAAATTCAATGTGTTTGATGTTCTATATTGTCCACCTTTGTTAATCAGTTTTTTTAAATGAATAGGATAAACGTTAAATATATAAATGAATGTGAATTAAATTATGTTGATTTATTAATACATTTGAATGAGAAATTAGAAAGTTTGTCGCCGTTATTATTTGATAGGAGTCATCATATTTGGAACATTCTGCTAACATTGATTGACTGATTATCGTCTTTATGTAGCGGGATTAAGGCCTGTGAGGCCCTTTTTTCCATCCAACCATTAGAAGTATACAGAATTACAATAATGATACAAAGTAAGATACTTAAAAACATACAATCGTTAGACTCTTTCAAAAACACATTGAAATCATTTCTAATAGAGCAATTGCTTCTACACCATCAATGAATACCTTCATCAAGCTGACTTTTAACTTAATTTAGTGCGCCCTGACATACAAATACCCCATCCATAACTTTACACTAAACTTTCCTTCACATTCCTGACACTTGTATGAACATGAATATAATTGAAAATAATGCAATTCAATACAAAAATAAGTACCTATAATGTATAGAAATAGAAGGGAAGATATTATAAAATGTATATTTGTATATATAATTTTATAAGTTAACAATGTATGTAATATTCATAACCTTAGGCTACGCTATTCACTTTCTCCATTACGAGTTATACTTGTGCAATGTACCAGTCAAGGTGAATAAAATTATGAATTATGAATTATGAAATAAAATATTACTTAAAAGTAGTATAGAATACATGCATTTGTATTATAGTCGTTTATCTCGAAGGCGAAAAAGCCTAAAATGGGCTCTACTTGGGCGGGCAAGAGCTAACCCATACAATTTGGTTCTACACATCACAGGCGCATGTGTTGTATAACTGAAGACAAAATTTTACTGCTAACAATACGTCACGACGTTTCAAAGATGGCCGACGCTTCATTTCTAACGCCGCACATTGACTTACTAAAACCAAAATATATATGTTAGAAAAAAAATGCAGAAACTAAATTTTACTTGTATTTTATTCACAAGAAAATCCACAACAATTCAAATGCAGCTTAAATAAAAATACAACAATAGAATGTTCAGTTAAGGGTCAAAATAGACCTCGTGAAGCCACTTTTTCCTAACTACGCCTTACTTTACGGTCATCCCAAGAGTACAATATCAATCCAATTGTTTTGAAAAAATCTCCAATGTGTGTCAGCATATTGACAATAAGATGGCTATAACAGAATTCGTATCCAAAGGGATTTTAAACCTCAAATAATCATTAAACTTAATATGTGCTTGTAATGGTTCTCATTAAATATCATGTGATTTGCACTGTCATATAGTGCAGTCCTTTGCCAATGGCCATAAGACCCGTAGGAATTTCGACCTGGATGGATTTTATTTTCTGATCCTGTTAGCATATACCTAAGGAACAGAAAAATCTTGGGTAGACATCTGTCAGTCTTCTTAGTCACGGTAATTGTTCATTGTATCTATGCTATATACGGTAACTGAGAAACAAGATACGTACTTTATGTATATGTTTTCATACAAATGTAAGTGGTGACTGGTGATTGTTGTTTGCGAACTTCATTATTATGCTCCTTGACACGACATCGGATTTCATTTTAGAATTTATTTGGATTAAGGGCGCATCAGGGTTAGATCATAATGCGCCACTCTAGCCCAGGGAATAATATGTGGGTGCTGATGTTCTTGAACATTATAGTTACGTGAGAAACTAAGGCGAGGGTTACCTATTCGATTAATGGTGTATAATTGTTTTAGAAGTTTTTAATTTGTTCTTATCTGCTTGATGATGGCAAATGTTATGTTAGCGAAACGTTATGGGCCAATAGTCAATGTAATTAATACGCTGGATAATATTCCCAAGCATATTATTGGATGAGCGTAGCGAGCGTAGCGAGCGAAGCGAAAATTCCATTTCACTACACTGGAGAAAAAAATCAGGAATGTTGTTTTTATTTTCCTGTATTTTTGTGTGTTGTCAGCACGATTCGGGCTAAACCGATACTCCAATTGCGAAGAAATTTTCTGGAGGCCTTCGAAATCTCTAAAATTAGAACTGCCACGTTTTTGAGCGCAATCGGATTTTTTTTTTTTCATGAAAATCAGAATTTTACGATTTTTTCGATTTTTTAAGCATTCTTTGACTTATAACACCTACATGCTTCGATACTATTGTTATGGTTTTTTCACAGAATTTTAATTTTATGAATTAATATATTCGTGTTAAATTTGAGCGTAATCGAATAATTATTTCTTATGAAAATTGCAATTTTACGATTTTTTCTTTTTTTAAATTACGATTAATTAAAATTTAAAAAATTTAAGTTAATTTTTTATTTAATTTAATTAAATTTTAAAAAAAAATATCAACTAAGTAATGTTTATTTCACAGAACAACAGAAAATCCGCATAACACATGGCAGCTCAATACACCAATTACGCCCATCCAACAACGCGGCCGCACTTAAGCGTTTTCCTAATTTAATTTAATTATTGGTCCGAAACTGTTTACAACGTAAGAAACAAGGGCACTTCAACCGGGTAGGTTGTATCGCACCGCCTGTGATATTGTAGGTAAAAAGTAATTTTTTGAATTGTTCTCAAAGTACATCAAATTATTTAATTGGTGGGTATATTCCGATTAGGGGCGCGTCAACCGTTAGGTCATAATGCGCCACTCTGTCCTAGGAAATATTGGGAGGAGGGCTCCGCTAGTAAGAACCAGGCTTGGGCAGTGGGGCCCATGGGGGGGGGGATCTAACGTCGTGGTTGTTAACGTATATGTCATCGTTCTGGTTGCAATGTCCGTCAACGTCAGGAGGTGGTCAAGGGTAGGGGGTGGGTCAACGCCGACGACCACTAGAGCTCGCCTCTTATTTCAGGGAGTAATATACTATCCTAAATTCTTGTTGATGTTTGCGAGATATAATTTTTCTATTGAATCTTTCTTGTACGATTAGCAGAGCCATGCTCTTGGCCAATTCTACCCCCAGCCCAGACTGGGTATGATTCCGATGAACGGGATTATAATTTTAACAGTCTTGAGATGTATATAATTGTACAAAAACATAAATGATTTTTAAACTGAATTAAACTTTGCTAAACAACGGATATACATTGAAAAATTTAGCAAGTTTGTCTTCATTCTATGATAAAAGACCTTCGGATTATTGAGAGAGGTCAAATAGCATGCGCAAAGCACCACGTGTGTCGCATCTAGCAGCAACCTCTTCTCTTGTTAGGAGATATCCGTGATTCAGACGTGTGTGGACAATTCGAATGTCACGTTCCATTTCACACAGCAGATTCAGAACGTGCGCTTTACACTGGGCTTACAGATATTATCGTCCTGGAACTTGAGTCTTCATAGAGAAATTGATTAGGTCTTCAGAGATCATCTCAACGCAGAATGAACCACAATCGACTCGGGGAGCTCCTGTGTCAAGTCTATGACACAGTGAAATACCTTAAGGTAACGATGACGTGAGGATCTAGGCGCTTCAACCGGTTAGGTCATGTTCCGCCGTCTGTGATTTACAAGTTATTAAAATGATTTCATGGTGTGGTTTCATGGTTGTATTGTTTTCATAGTTTATAAAAGAACAAAAAATTTGAAAAGATGAAAGTGATGACAACACAAAACATATTTATGCGTTATGAATGATGAAGTATGTTTGATGTGAACTAAATTTGGTTAAACAAATTACTTCGATGAGAAATTTAGTAAGTTTGTCACTGCGACTTCTTCATATGATCGGTTCGTTTATTTGGATTAAGGACGCGTCCACCGTTAGGTGATAATGCGCCACAGAAGCCTAGAGGATATGGGGAAGAAAATCCCATGCTGGTCAGAACCAGCCACGGGTAGTGGGAGGTAGGAAGGGGGGGGGGGGTTCTCACATCGTGGTACTTTATTCCTAAAATGTAATATGTTGGTCGCTGTGGTCGTAAGAAAACAGTTTCTCATATGGTTGACTAAGCTGGAGTTGGAGTCGCAAGACATAACGTCACATATTGTGTCACACCTAGGGCAATCTTGTCCCTGCTAAAGAGGTAAGCGTGGGTAAGATGTTGTTTAGTTTTTTTGGATAAGGACGCGCCAACCGTGAGGTCATAAGGCACCACTCTAGCCTAAGGGGGGGGGGGGAGGAGGGGCCCATGCGGTCAGAACCTAGGAGGATTTAATCCTCCTAGGTCAAAACCAGCCACGGGTAAGTGGAGGAAGGGGGGTTTCTCACGTCGGGGTCGTCATCGTCTTTGTCATCGTTCGTTGTGTCATTGTCATCGTCGCCGATGGGTCGTCAAGGGAAGGGGGGCAAGGTCCCCGACGACGATTGCCAGAGCTCGCCTCTAGTTTCGGGTAGTAAGATACTCCGCTCTGTCTAGCTGATGTTTGCGAGGTGGACTTATTCTCTTGAATCGCCTTTTACGATTAGCATAGCCATGCTCTGGGCCAATTCTATTCCGGGCCCAGACGGGGGTAAGCCCAAGTGTGGTTTGCTGAATGAGCTATTGTCGGCAGATGATAAAACCAACCAGCCAAGGCCCTGGGTCTAGACGACTACACCGATGACCAAATCAATGAATATTTTACTAATCTCTAAGAAATCACGCCCAACAAACCACATCCAAACGTAGACGGATCTTCTTCGTTTGAAACCAACAGTAATATTGATTAAACCTTCTTCGCGAATTACATAATGAAATGTAATTTAGTCCAGAGAAATAAAACACGACTTGGAAAGTGGGAAATGCGACCAAGACAAAACAAAGATGGCGTTGGATGTTGTTTCATCAACAATGCATTATCCACCGCCTGTTATATACTGAACATTATTTTCCTACGCGGCTGCGCCGAATAACGCGTTTGTGATTCGCCGCACAAAAAAATAGTGCGCAACTGTTTTATGCAAACTTATCATTTTAATGTGAAAAATATTTTAGTTGGTAAAGTCCCTTTGCTGGTCAGAACAAGCCTCCGTAGGTGGAGGGGGAAGGAAAGTGGGGTACTCACGCCGTGGTTGTCATCGTCTTTGTCATCGATTGTGTTTTCATGGTCGTCGTCTTCTTTAGTTGAGAGTTTAATTGTATTTTTGGGCGCGACAACCGTTCGGTCATAATGCTCCACCCTATCTAATTTTCTAGGGGATATGGGAGGAGGGGGTTCATGCTGGTCAGAACCAGCCACGGGACACAGACATGGTCACTCAAGAATGTTTTGTTCAGCGAGCTACACCCGAGAACGGAGGCTATCACGAAACCTCCTCTGAGCGGCTCAGCAGACAAATCAACGCAGAAATGGGACCTGTACGATGCTATGTCTTTATGGATAAACAAAGCATACTAAGAAAGGGGAATAGGTAGTCCTAGGACCAAGGAATTATACATTATGTTTTAACTACATCGAATGTAAATGTTTTAAAGTCCTACCCGGCACCTCCACCAAACCAATGGTGGAGGTGCCGGTCTCGGCGCGTATAAGGAGGATTGCGCGAACGCTACGCACTGCACAATAGTGTCAATATTTGCCTTCCAATACTGATTAGGCAAATTTATTCTTATAATTCAGCTTTATCATTGGAGTGAGCATGCAAGCAAGATATGATCGAACGATAAACTGGTAGCTCACATTACTTAAATCTTGTTCTAGCACAACATCAAACATGGCACGGCAATGTACACATGTGACCCTGAAAACCATGTCGGGTCGGGTTCATCTTTATACTCATGGACGTCGGAGAAACTAGGGCGTGTCAACCGTAAGATCTAATGCACCACTCTATTCTAGGAGATATGGGGAGGAGGAGAGTCAGGACCAGCCACGGGAAAGGGGAGGAATACGGGTTTCTCAGTCTCACGTCACTGTCGTCACCCATCGTCGTCGGGCAGGTCTTCAAGTTAAAGAAGAGGTGTCCCCGACGACGATTGGCAGTGCTCGCCACTAGTTTTGGTGAATAGTATACTCCCCTCTTACTACCCTTAGATACTAGGGTGCTTTAACCGGGTTTGGGTTATATTGCGCCGCCTGAGAGACTGAAGGTTGGTGAGATCGTAGTTAAGATGTGTTTGAGGATTGAATTGTTGTTTAAGCGTATATATATAAATAAGAAAATTAAATTAAAACAAAAGTAAAAGCAAAACAAATGTTAATCATAAGAATAAAAAAAAAAAAATAAAATAAATGTGTAAGATAAGAAATAAATTTTTGTAAAATTGATAACTCAGGATTAAAAAAGTAATTAATATATATTTTACGTATATTATAAATGAATAAATTACACTTATTAATTGAATAAAAAAAATTATAATGTGTTTTGTGTGAATTATATTTGTAAATTAAATTCCATTGAATGAGATTTTGTTTAGTTTAAATGTTGTAGGCTGCGTGGTCGGACAACGATCTTGAGCAAGTGCTGGTCAGAACCAGCCACGGGTGAGGGGAGGAAGGGGTGGTTTCTCACGTCGTGGTCGTCATTGTCTTTGTCATCGTTCGTTGTGCTTTTGTTATCGTCGCCGTGGGGTCGTCAAGGGAAGGAGGCAAGGTCCCCGACGACGATTGCCAGAGCTTGCCTCTATTTTCGGGGAGTAAGATACTCCGCTCTTACTAGCTGCTTATTAAAATTAATTAAATGATTTTTGTTGTGTGTTTGTTTTAATTATATAGTTTTCTTATTTTATAAAAGTAAGAAAATGATGGAGATGATAGTAGAACAATATCTGAGTGAAATAATTTACCCGAGAGCATTGAGATGAAAAAGGATTAAATCCATTTAAAATGTTATTTGGCAACATTATAATAACATGCAGTGGCGCGGCGAACCCTTCAATAGGGAAGCTAAGTAGCGTGCGCGGGAAGACTCCGGGTCACACTTGGTCACGTGGCATAGGATAATAACCCGTCTTCGAACATTGCTCTACCGTATCTCCCGACTGAGACCAACATAAGGTATTTAAACCACACGACGAGAACACTTAATATCTGCGCTACGTATTACAGACAATATATATTCAACAACTTGTACCAAGATTAAATGAGAGCGAGTTTAATAAGTACGTGTAATTGCGATGTTGCCGCGCCGCTACGACACAATAGAAAGAGAGCGCGTCTCCACGCAGCAGAATTTGTAAACCGTGACTTTTGAGCCGTCCTAGCAACGATGGCACATAATACATTTAAAGTTGTTCTGAATCGGCCTTGTTGATTCTGGCGTTGATCCGCGGGTGTTCGCACTTTCCATACTAATGATTGCTATATTTCATATAAAAAAATATCGATCTTTGCCAGCAAACACAAATGTGATGTACTGGCCGGTGCCCGCTCGGGCTGCTCGTACGGGCCCCGGCCGGGCTGCCCGTACGGGTCCCGCCTAGGAGTGTCCCCTCGGCCGTGACGGGGGACCGCACGGGCTACCAGTAGCTGCCCCGGCCATAGCCCGTGCGTGCCCCGTTGTTTATAAACCGCTTGATGCCCGGCCGGTGCCCGGCCGTTAACCGTACACTCTCACCCTGTCCACGCCCGCACGGTCCCCGGCCGATCCCCTGCCTATGCCCGTCCATTGACAATATCTAACGTAGCATCCGTAGCGCGATCTGTGAGCTAAATGTAAAACCTAAAATAAAAAGTTTGATTGATAAAATATCAGTTTTATATAGCTATATTGTCTCAAGCTGTGACATCAGTCGATTGCCTGTAGGTGGATATTTAACACATATAAATTGCAAGTTGTTATAAAATTTCAAGTGTAAGTGTCTCGAACTCGATCCAGCAGCGCGCCTCTCCATCTGTAAGCCAAGCCGTTAACCATTGGGCCACGGAAGAACTTGATGCTTGGAGAGAATAACCACCTATACATACAACAGCAAATCGACTTGACTGAATTGAAGTAACAAGGAAGCTTCGCAAACGCTTTTTCAGGCGCATTGTTGGATGAGCGTAATTGTTTAAAAACGTAAAAAGCATAAAATTGCGATTTTCATATGAAATAATTATTCAATTACGCTAATTATGGGCCTATTATATTAATTCATAAAATTAAGCTTCTGAAAAAAAGGATAACAGTCGGATAAAGCATATAGATGTTGTCGAAGAAATTAAAAAATAAATAAAAAAGTCGTAAAATTTCCATTATCATGAGATATAATTTTCTGATTGCGCTCTTATTTCACACGAATAAATAAATTCATAAAATTAAGGTTCTGTAAAAAAATCATTACAATCGGATAAGGCATGTAGGTGTTATAAGTCGAGGAAATTTTAAAAATAGAAAAAATCGTAAAATTGCGATTTTCATAAGAAATAATTTTTCGATTGAGCTCAAAAACGTGGCAGTTCTAAGTTCAGAGATTTCGAAGGTCTCCAGAAAATTTCATCGCAATTGGAGAATCGGTTTAGCCGGAATCGTGCTAACAGTCAGACAAAAAACAGAAAGAAAGAAAACAAACATTCCGGATTTTTTTCTCCAGTGTAGTGAAATGGAATCTTCGCTTCGCTCGCTACGCTCATCCAATTGTGCGCTTGCTCTGTGGCCCATCAGTATCGCCTTTTATCTATTTTGGATGTGTTTGAATAGTGTTCAATATATTACACAAATGGTATACAGTTTATTTTTTAAATGGGTGCTCTAAATTATGATGCTATTCCAAGCCGTTTCTGTTTTGAAGCGCATGTTCGAAATTTTGTTCCTGTAGTTGATATAGGCCGAGGCGGGTACATATGCATAAATAAAGTATATGCTGTTCGATGCGATGCTGAATGATACGTCCATAAGATAACGGTACTTATTCTATTGGTTTATGCAACCAAAATTATATGACTTTATTAGAGATGTTCATATCTTTTTGTTTCAGTTGGTAAAAAGTTATAGTATACAGTGTTGCATTTTCTTAAAAAAAAACTGTATTACAAGAAAAAATGAAAGCAGGCCAAAAGCTATTATATTGTAAGCAATGATAATTACCAGGAAGCTTCGCAAACGCTTTTTCAGGCGCGTTGTTGGTTGAGCGTAATTGTTTAAAAACGAAAAAAGCGTAAACTTGCGATTTTCATAACATATAATTATTCGATTACGTTCAAATTCACACGAATATATTAATTTATAAAATTAAGGTTCTGTGAAAAAATTATTACATTCAGATAAAGCATGTACGTGTTATAAGTCGAAGAAATAAAAAATAAAAAATCTCAAAATTGCAATAATTATGAGAAATAATTTTTTGATTGTGCTCAAATTTCACACGAATATATCAATTCATAAAATAAAGGTTCAGTAAAAGAATCATTTCAATCGAATAAAGCATGAAGGTGTTATAAGTCGAAGAAATTTTCAAATCGAAAAAAATCGTAAAATTGCGATTTTCATAAGAAATAATTTTTCGATTGAGCTAAAAAACGTGGCAGGTCTAAGTTCAGAGATTTCAAAGGCCACCACAAAATTTCATCACAATTGGAGTATCGGTTTAGCCGGAATCGTGTTAACAAACAGCCAAAAATACAAAAAAAACCAAAAAAACTAAACATTCCGGATTGTTTTCTCCAGTGTAGGGAAATGGAATCTTCGCTTCACTCGCTACGCTCATCTAAAAATTTATTGTAGAGGAATACACCAACGAGTTGTTAAACAAGAACATAATTCATTTTGTGTCTTGGTTAGTGTGCAGGGCAGCTAATGGAACAGTTACATTGCATGGGCCCGTCCGGGTAATGCCTGGGGGGAACAAAGAAATACATTCACGGGGCATGTACTGGCTACGGCCGTTGAACGCCCGGACAGCCAAGGGAATGGATGCATGGCCGGGTCCCGTACGGGTAATGCCTGGGCGGAAATAAGAAATACATTCACGGGGCATGTACAGGCTACGGCCGGGTAGCTAACGGGCAAGGTCAGCTATATATCCAAAATTTGCCCGGCCGGGCCCCGCACGACGCCCTGAGCTAAGCACCCGACGCAGCCCGTAGCCCGCACGGATCCCAGAGTGCCCGGACCAATACCGGTGTCTCCCCGCACGCTTGTGTTTGCTGGGTGGTTGGTTATCGCTCACTCGCCGATTTCGTTATGGCCTACAGGGTTGGCTTGGTCGCTCTGGTTTACTGTCCCCCACTGAAAATCAGCTATGTGACCGAGAGGGTAGACTCTAAATACGGATTTGTTTATTTATTTATTTTCATTTATTGTACAAAGCTCCAAAATCTGTCCAACCCCCCTCCGCAACCCCTCCTTCCAACACCTTATTAATAAAACTTACCTTTTGAAGTCAATCGATCATTGCCAAGTCCATTTCCATAGCACATTACATTCCCAACCAGTCTATAATGCCGTCCGCGGTGGCACATGTGATTAGGGCGCTGGTCTCAAGCGTATGGCACTACGAGGACGTGGGTTCGTATCCCGCATACACATTATGATGTTTTAGTAATCGTCCTCCATCGTCATCTATCACCACTCATCGTCCCGAATAGCCTTAGAAACTCATTCAGACCATAATTAAATTGGCACAAATTAGGATATTTTAAGCTAAAAATTAACATTTTGTGATTTTTTCTGATATTTTTAGTATTTTTTTTATATTTTTCATTGTAATATTTAAGGAATTATGGGAAATTTTGGATTTCGAATAAAAGCAACGTTTGATGTTCAAATGTTAATTTTAAGTGCATTTCTAAAACTAGATTTTTTTCGGAATTTTTTGCATATTTTGGATTTTCTGTATCTCAAATACTGGCAAAACTATTAATATTTTAAATTTCCGGGAAAAAACCAAAAACACTCTTTTTTGCCCGTTTTTACACATTTCAATTTTCAATCTGCTCTAAAAACGGTACTATTCGTCCTATCGCAATGCGGTAAAAAAAATGTGAATTTGAATTCCCCAATTTTTTTGAATTTTTTGTTGGCCAAATTGAAAAAACTGTAAGTCTAATTAAAAAAAAATCAAAATTGTTATGTCCATTATAATGGACACGTGGTCTGAATGAGTTAGTGTATTAATATGAGACTTTAAGAAACAGAAATCATCAATTTATAGATCGTCACTATAACCCTAGCTTCACATACAACGACAATCTCACACGATATAACACTAAAAACTGTCGCGACTCGCGATAACCCTAGCTGCACGCATACTAACATAGCACAGTCCAGTAAGCACCATAGCAATGTCGAATTATTCAGTATATCGTCCCGATAAACCTTGTTACACGCACGCTACTACAATAGCACACTGTCTATCACTAATCGTCGCACTAGACCTAGCTGCACGAACACTATGAACATAACACACGGTATAACACTAGACATCGTCGCGCTAGCTCTAGCTGCGACCTCCCTCGCCCGTGGAAGGTTCGTTACTGACTCTACGAAGCCTATACTTGTCAGATTGCCGGTGCATCAGTGAGTCATGTGCTGCACTCTGCCCGGTAGAATGCACACTGCACAGGCGGATGCGATACTCTCACTAGCAGTGGCGTACACCCAAGTGATCGGGGGGTTAGAGTCTCATGACACGCACACAGTGGCGTACACGCAGGAATATATATCGAAAGGGGGGGGGGGCATCTCCTTCACAATTGTGCCGCAGGTTATATTACTTTAAATAAGAATCTTTTAAGTGGTTTTTAAGTGTTTTAGAAGGTTTATGAGGACGACGTGAGAAACTAGGGCGCCTTATTCGATCAGGTCATGTAACGCCGTCTGATATTGTTATTCATATATTTTTCATATCGTTACAAGTTTGTTGTTTGTTTGATTTTATTTGGTTTACGTTTTACAATAAAATAAAATTATAGAGATAATAGTGAAAACAAAAGAAAAATTAAAGATTTATTTGAAAAATAACTGTTTTTCATGTGATTTTTTATTTATATTTGGAGTCTGAGCGCGTCAACCGTTAAGTGCGTTAGGTGCATGCTTGTCCAAACCATCCATGGTAGATGAGGGCAGGGAGATTTCTCACGTGGCGGTCGTATCGTTTATTTTGTCATTTTCGTCGTCATCGTCGGGGAGATCGTCAAGGCGATAAGGAGGGGTCACCGACGACGACTGCCAGAGCTCGCCTCTAGTGCCAGGGAGTATTCCTCTAATGCTGATGTTTGGAAGATGGCTTTATCTCTTTCCTCGCCTTGTACTATTAGCAGAGCCATGCTCTGGGCAAGATTCTACCCGGGCCCAGACGGGGGACGCCAAGCGTTCACAACGCAACAAGAAGCGTGAGTAATCTTGATGATTTGTAAATTAATCTTTATTAAACTGTTCGCATGGACCAGTGGTTCCCAAACCTTCCAGCCACTGTACCCCCTGAGTAGTTTGGCTTCAACCACGTACCCCACCCTTCTAAAAACAAACAACAGTCGATATTTCCCGCGTTTTCCCGCTTGAGCGGTTTTGTAACTCAGGAGATAAGTGCATTTTGACTGTCACTAAAAGTTACCGATCGCATTGTTATCACACTACCTTGAAGTTCATGTAGCCTGCGTTGTAGAAACTGTACAGGCTTGCCTTTGTATTGTACGTGATTGAGCAGTGCCAATTAAATTTATAAAATAATTGCCATGAGGACTGGCAGCAATAATTATATTATGTTCTGCACAAGTTAGTAGCTTTTGACAATTAAGCACGGTTTAGATGATAGTAACAAAATTTAATTTTTGGTTATTTCGGCCTTTACGCTAACCCCCTGGAAACTCCCCGCGTTTCCCTGGGGGTACGCGTACCACAGTTTGGGAACCACTGTCATAGACGATAAGAAAATAGTCTAATTATTTTGTTCTCGTTTACAGGCGCTGTCGAAGAAAGTCAACAGGACGAGTTACGACAACGTGAGAAACTAGGGCGCTTCAACCGGTTAAATCATATTGCGCCGCCTGTGATATTATAAGTTAAAAGAAATTAGTGTTTGGTGTGTTTGAATATTATATTGTTTTTTTTTTAGTATAAGAAAATGAAAATAAAATGAAAGAGCTGCACCGAGGGAAATGAATGACGAGAAAATAGCAATTAAAATAAACAAATTGAGGCTAATAAATTTCCATAATAACTTGTAGTCGTTAACGGCATAAGGATGTATAATAACATATCATTTACTTATTTATTTATTTATTTATTTATTTAACGTCTATCCTATTCAGTTATAAAAACTGATTTACAAAGGAGGACAACTAAATCAATAGTATATATCTTCTATAGTGTTTGGATTGACAGACCAAACATTTAAATATATTTATATATGTATATGTATATGGACTTTATATCTTCCCAGGCATTTATATAATTTATGATTAACGAATAGAACTAATATGTATTGGAGCGTTGACATCCATGAGTTATAAGAGAAAAGTAAAACACTAAAACAACGACGACGTGAGAAACTAGGGCGCTTCAACCGGTAAGGGCATATTGTGCCGCCTGTGATAGTGAAAGTTGATGAGATGAGTTAATGCAGGTATGTTTGTTTATGAGATTATTTTCTAAGTGTATAAAAAAATAAATAAATTGATGATGATGAAAGTAATAACAAAATAAATGTTATGTATATGAATGAAAATAAAGAAAAGAAAGAAATGTGTATGATGTGAATTAATTTTTTTTAAATAGATAACTTTAGATGAGAAATTAAGAAAGATTGTCGCCGTTATTTTTTTTTTGTTTATTTGCATTAAGGACGCGACAACCGTTAGGTCATAATGCACCACTCTAGCCTAAGGGGGATGGGGAGGAGGAGCCCATGCTGGTCAGAACCAGCCACGGGTAAGGGGAGGAAGGGGGTTTCTCACGTCGCGGTCGTCAATGTCTTTGTCATCGTTCGTTGTGTCATTGTCATCGTCGCCGGGGGGTCGTCAAGGGAAAGGGGCATAGGTCCCCGACGACGATTGCCAGAGCTCGCCTCTAGTTTGGGGAACCAAACCGCTCCGCTCCGCTCTTACTAGCTGATGTTTGCGAGGTGGACTTTTTCTCTTGAATCGCCTTTTACGATTAGCAGAGCCATGCTCTGGGCCAATTCTACCCCGGGCCCAGACGGGGGTCATATGAAAGAAGTACTTCATATGATTGGGAGAGATCAAATTGCGTGCGCAAGGCATCATATTTGGTACATTCTGCTAGCATATGATTTACAGTTAAGGCTATTGTACCCCCTCTGGCAGATAATTTGAAAGTCAAAGAAACATGTCTGAAAAGTTTGCTGAATGAAAGAAGGCCTTTAAAATAACAGAAAAAAATTGTGAATTTTTTTGGGCGGGACATAACCTCACTTTTAGAAATTATATTTAGATTTTTGGACAAAAGTGTAATATACAAGACTAGTTCAAAATAAAATTTTCGGAATCGGTTTTCTGGACATAATTTCTTAACACCTTAAGCTATAACTTGACTTTAGCTAAAATAGTTTTCTGAAAATAACAGTTGGTGTACGAATTTTTTTGTCAAACGGTACAAATACGAGTTTTGTACCGTTTGACAAAAAAATTCGTACACTCTAGACACTCGTCTCTAGATTAGGGGTTGTATCATTGAGAAATATGTGACTCGATACGAAAGACGACGTGAGAAACTGCAGGGCGCTTCAACCGGGTAGGTCATATTGCGCCGCCTGCAATATTGTTAGTTAATAAATAGAGTTTGTTCTTGCTTCAAGTTTAAACTAAATATAACATAGAAAGTGATAAGAGGTTTGTATTGTGTTTGCGTATGAAATGCGTTGATAGTTTGTCGACGTTGTCCATTATGTGAGAGAAGTTCTTCATGTGATTGAGAGAGATTAAAATGTGAGCTCTAATAATAACATCAGTTACATTCTGCCGCATATGTCGCAACCAGGAAGAATCGTTTACCTTGTTACAAGACATCAGTGAGTAAGACGTTTTAGTTGTAACCTATCTACTTTCTTTGCATGGAGCTGTACAAGCCGCAACTCTGCGTACGCGACCGTTGCGTTTGCTACAGCGGAAGTAGCGCAGACTCGTACGACGACGACGTGAGGTGAATCTAAGAGATGACATTTCTGAAGAAGCTCTTGGACGTTCCCTTCACAATTCCAATCGCCGGATATTTTCAGGTGTTCAATAAATGTAACGAAGCCACAGAATGATGCTTAAAGGTTAAATAATGTAAAGAAGAGGGTCCTATATACGAAAATTACGTGAGAAACTAGGGCACTTCAACCGGTAGGGACATATTAAGCCGCTTGTGGTATTATAAGTTCATTTTTTAGTGTATTTGGATTAAGGATGCGTCAGCTACTCTGGCCCATAGGGGATGTGCGGAGGAAAGTCTCATGCTGGTCAGAATCAGCCACGGGTAGGGAGAGGAGGGAGGTTTCTCACGTCGCGGTCGTCATCGTCTTTGTCATCGTGCGTGGTGTCATGGTCGTCTTCGTTGGGGAGGTTCAAGGGGAGGGAGGTGTCCCCGACGACGACTGCCAGAGCGACGGAACTGATGATGATAAGCACCAAACTAACGAACTTTGCAACGAGTATCACGGAGCCAGTGGAAATCTCTACCGCGCCTCGGATATCATTCATAATAAAATGTTTTACGGATATGAAACACAGCTCTCTGGAAAACAACACCGGTCTTGTCGCAAGGAAAATGCGAAACTCTGTTATATTGGTTTTCAATCCAAGAACTTTGAGATATTATGACGAGAGCAACATGGGAAATGCAGCCAATACAAGAACATTTATACGACGTGAGAAACTAGGGCGCTTCAACCGGATAGGTCATATTGCACCGCCCGTGACTTTCTATGCGAAAGATTTATGAGAGCTAGTTTTTTTAAATAGTTTTCTTAGTTTGTAAAAGAAAAGAAAATTATAATGGTGATTTAATTTGATTAAAAATGCATGTTTTTTATTGACTTTTTTTATGAATTTGAATGAGGATTTAGAAAGTTTGTCTCCGTTGTGATAAAAGATAGAAGTTCTTCATATGGTTGGGGGGATCAAGTTTCATGCGCAAAGCTTCATATATTGTACATTTGGATTTAAAGTATCAATCCATTTCTCGATTTACGTCAGATATTTATATAAATGTTTTAGAGTATCAAGAGTTAATGAACAGAACACAATATTTCGTCAGTAAAGTCTACCCAATCAGATACTTAACTGATTTTTAGAAAAAGAGAATTGTTTACACTTTTAAAGCTCACCAAACCAACCCTGTCGACGCTGCCACCACCGACGAGCGAGCATTGTGAAAGCGCAAACCGGTATTTTAAACAGGAACCACCGACCCAACTTGTTGGACACGATTCCAACCGCGGGCGACTCCAGGATCAACAAGGCTTATAACAAAGAGAACCAAGCCAACCCTGTCGACGCTGCCACCATCGACGAGCGAGCATTCGCATTGAATAAAATTGTGTCAACAGGGAATCTTCAGCGAAATACCTGGTGATCGATTTTCGCTGCTTGAACGATTCTATAATTATTGCATTATTGATATTCGAGACGATGGGTGGTGATAGTTGAGGTTGCAGGACAACCCATGCCTTATGCGGGACACGAACCCGCGACCTAGTCGTGTCAAACACATAAGACAGACGTTTTTTTTTTTGGGGGGGGGGGGTTAATTTGGATTAAGGACGCGTCAACCGTTAGGTCATAATGCACCACTCTAGCCTAAGGGGGGTGGGGAGGAGGAGCCCATGCTGGTCAGAACCAGCCACGGGTAAGGGGAGGAAGGGGGGTTTTCTCACGTCGCGGTCGTCATTGTCTTTGTCATCGTTCGTTGTGTCATTGTCATCGTCGCCGGGGGGTCGTCAAGGGAAGGGGGCAAAGTCTTCGACGACGATTGCCAGAGCTCACCTTTAGTTTGGGGAGTAAGATACTCCGCTATTACTAGCTGATGTTTGCGAGGTGGACTTTTTTTTTTCGTGAATCGCCTTGTACGATTAGCAGAGCCATGCTCTGGAGGCCAAGTCTTGAAACTTGCGTTTCAACTCACCTCCCGTTTTGAGTCGCAAATTTCCGACAAGTCGCTCAAAACCATCAAATCGGTAGTCTTGAGACAAACTTGCGAAACGGCTTGCGACTTGTCTCGCAAGTTTCTTTACGCTTCAAACCACGAGGTTTTACCTTGCGTGTAGAGATTTATTTGCGTCTTGACTGCCACATCGAAAGTTTTTAATGACTAAATAAATAGTTATAAGGTATACCCTATGTATAAAGACGCAAATTACATTCTAAAAATATTGGCAGAAGGCGTTTAAAGTATTTAAAGTGTTGTAATTGTCATGACAAATTATTAACGCTCCTCGCAAGTTAGCGTGCAACTGCATAAGTGGCGCTATAGACCGGCTCTTCACTGTGGTCCCGTTGGCCGAGTGGTAGAGCGCTTGGTTTCCACGCGAGGGGTCGCCGGTTCGAACCCCGACTGGGAAAACTTTTGTACTTTTTTTTACTCGTCGCATAATTATTGTTCACTTGTTATCTGTGACAGATTCTTTTTTTATCTTTTCAATGTAAATTACCTTTTTTTTACCTTTCTTTGCAATTTGTTTTGGTATTTTAGGTAGGCTATAGCCTAGCCCTAGAAAACTTACGCAAATATAAAATAAAAGTGAAGGCTCTCAATTGAGAATCAATGGTAAAGTAAATAAAGTTCTCACTTCCAATTTATAATTGTCAGCTTCAAATTATATTATTTTCTTAAAGAGATTTGTACAATTTTATCAGAATTCTTTTCAATTCAAATGCTGTATGCTTTTATAATGGTTAACTTTAATATATGTTGATGTGCGTAATGTTATAAGTTAGGCCTATAATGTTAGTTGTTTGAATGTTTGTATTGTCGGTCTATTGTGGCTTCTATTGTGTTAAATCGTCGTGATTTTATATAGTTTTTGATTATCTTTTTTTTTTGAACTGGCTACATAAATAATTTTAATAACATTCTTAACCATTACCCGGGGTAATTAATAAAAATTACAAATATTAAAAATTCGTAAAAGACAAACATTTTGAAATTTAATTTTTTTTTGTTAATTTAAAGTTTATTTGAGTGATTGTTTACAGAACGTAATGAACAGCGAATCGAGTTAATTAATAAAATAATAAACTTCAAAGATAATAACAAAGTTTGACAATATGGATGAGGACCATTTTCAAAGATTAATGCGAGTAATGATAGCAATGGGTGAAAAACAGTCACAAGAAAATAGGGAGATTTCACAGGAAAATAGGGAGATTTCGGACAAACTGTCCACAAAACTGTCACAGGAAAATAGGGAGATGTGGGACAAACTGTCCACAAAACTGTCACAGGAAATAGGGGGATTAAAACAAGCAGTAAAAGAATGTGGACAGACACTGAGCAAGGAAACAGTAGAAAGTAAACAGGCGATAGATAATCAGGTAGAAGGAGCTAACGAGGAAGTGGCTAATGATGAAATCGTAATTGAATTGGTTGATGATAAGGATGAGAAGTTTGAGGATAGTAGTTTGAACTATGTCGAGATTGAGATGAGTGATGGTGATGAAAGTTTTAGTGATGAGAGTGTTAATTATGAAAAAGTAATTAATGAGGAGTTTATTGAAAGTTTTGTTGATAAGAGAGTTATTGATGAAAAAGTGATGGATACAGGATTAATTATAGTTGTTGGTATGAGAAGAAGGTTTCGGTATGAGAAGAATTCCCGAAAGAGAATGGAGTGGGTGGAATACTCATGGATTGAAATGCGAAATGAGGTTAGAAGAGGTAGTCGAGTTTAAAATGACAGTTGAGTGGGTAAAACGAAAGAAGTGGGAGATGGAAATAGAAGAACGAGGCGAAAGTGAGAGTTGGATGAAAATAAACTGGTTTGAAAAGAATTACTTGGAAGCGAATAGCCTCAAGAAAAAACGTGAAACCAAGGGTGGGTAATTGTAACATCCATGCCCTACCGTATTCAAATTTCCAAATAATACGAGATTTTAGCATGCAAATCAAGTGAATTTGCATATGAACTTCTTAATATAGTAAAAACCTATATTTAAGTATCAACAATGTTTAACGGTCATCAACACTGTTATTAAAAATTACTAATTAAAGGATAGTAATGACAGAAGCAAGGGGAAGGGAATAATTAGTAATTAATCTCATTAAGGTCATTAACGGAGTATTTTGTTAATTAAAGTAGATAAATAGGAAGCCATAAAGAGAACTAAGAGATAGCCGCTTAGTTCATTGATTTTGATATTGTTTAACGAAAGTTATTACGTTTTAAGTTGTTTTTTGGGTACAAATTTATCATTGTAACAGATTATCATTGACGTTAGGGAGCACGGATGAACGCGGAAATAATGCTCCAGGCACCATGGCCTACGTGCTATCCTGCTACGTCTTCATCGTAGGAGGGTTGGTAGAAGCTTCCAGAACAAAGTTTACTCAGTTCAAAAGTAGAGAAGTGACCAGACCAAGGACGCGACAGGCAGGTTTAAATAGAAACAACACAACAGGTTTCCTAGGGGTTCTTACCTTGAACCGACTAACAGTCATGAAGGAGGGGTGTATAGTAGGGAGGGTTGTCCGCAGGACACCGAGATGTGAGAGGCAACCAGCAGAGTGTCGTGTCGAACGTGAGGAGAGGAGGTGTGTGTGTGTGCGTGCGTGTGTGTGACGCGGAAGGCCGTGTTGGCCTGATAGGGCCTGATTGTCAAACGTAAACGTCATCTGATCTGCGACCACGTGCTACATGGAACTTTTCCCGTGACAAACAAAACGTCACTTTGTTTACAACGATCAGCTGCTTTCATAATATTGTGTTTTCGTCTGCGACCACGTGTTCTCCTGATCTTCGCCGACCAAGTGATTTCCCCCCCCCCCCCCCCACATTATTACAATTGGATTACGTCGACCATATCATCGCTTTGGATTCTACAGCACTTAAAGGATACGACACTAATTACGATGAGTACCAATCATTAAATATTCTTGTTCAATTTCATTCAAAACAACCATTTAACTTAAACTTAGTACTTATATTTTGGTTGACCCTGTACTCACTGTTGAGTATACAGGTGTTTGGAGGTCAAAAGTGACACGGGGAATGTAAACAGTAATTTAGAGCTCTATTAGGCAGGTAGGGACATGTTTTTGTAATTGTATTTTTGTTCTTTAATTATATCAATGGAAACTTGATTAATTTTCATAATTGTAGCTTGAGTCCTAAGGAATCCTTTCACTAGATCTTTAGTTTTTGTGTGCATTTATAACCAGCAGCTGTTTGCAGAGCGTGACTTGGTGTTGAGTAAGTAGCTAATTGCTTCGATAATTTGTGTTTTTTATTAATTGGGCGTCTTGTGTTCTACCGATTTTGAGCTAGCAAAAATTTTTAAATATTCTTTGTTTTTTTTGTAACTGTCACTCGGCTTTGGGCAAGCGAGAGGGGTGAAGTTTACAGCACACACAATTCTGCGTTTAAGGGTTATGTTCGTTGTGATATTCCTAATGATTGAACGTATTGTGATGATCATTGAATAATAATAAATAAAACAAAGTACAAACAATATAAAAATATGATTAATAAAATAGAGAGTACGACTGCCTTTAGGCTATTTGATAATAACAATAAACTAAGTGAAATAATTTGCGTCGGGGCCTACAGGGTTGGCTTGGTCGCTTTGATTTACTCTCCTTCACTGAAAATCAGTTATATAACTGAGTGGGTGGACTCTAAATACAATTTATTTATTTATTTATATGTAAGCCTAGCCTAGTAGGTACTCCTAGTGTGTTTTGACAGTTGATTGAATGTGCGAATCGATTATAGCATCGATAGTTCGTTACAATTATATGTATGATTATTACAATTATATGATTATGTATATTGAAATTTTCAGACTCAAAAGTCGAAAGTCGAAAGTTGCACTTTGTAACAAGCTTTCTCATTGGTCAGTCATAGAGCGAAAGTGGGCGGAGTTTCCAAACGCAAAAAAGAATTCGAACGGAAGAATTTCATCTCGCAAGCGAAATGAGTCGCACATCTAAATTCAAGTCTACGTACATGACGTGAAGTCGAGTCGCATGCGCTTTGGAAGAAGTGACTTGACATGCATTGCGACTTGAGTCGCATGTTTCAAGACTTGGCCTCCTGGGCCAATTCTACCCAGGGCCCAGACGGGGGTTAAGAAAAACGGAGTTAATGTAGAACCCCGGGAGAAACTAGGGCGCTTCAGGAGAGTGAGTCATATTGCGCCCGAGATATTGTTAGTGAATAAATTAATCGATTTTGTTGTTTGTTGATGTAAGATAAAATTTGTTTTCTAAGATCATCAGAAAATTATTGGATTATGGGATTATTTCAAAGACGGTGCCTCAACAGTTTGGTCATAATGCGGCCACTCTAGCCTAGGGGGTGTGAGGAGGAGAGTCCCGTGCTGGTCAGAACCAGCCTAGGGGAGGGAAATTCTCACGTCACGGTCGTCATCGTCTTAGTCATTTTTTGGGTGTTGTCATGGTCTTCGTCGTCAGGGAGGTCGTCAAGGGAATGGGGAAGGATCCCTGACGACGACCACCAGAGCTCACCTCTAGGTTTTAAGGCGCTAGCAATTAGAAACACTACACATTTTAAATAATATTCAATATCAAGGAAGTGCAAGAGCAGTCATGGAAACTGTACCAACCGGATTTAAACAATTATTACGTACAAAATAATCTTTTCCGTAAAAAATTAAGATGCATTTAAAAAAACTGCTTAGTTCAGAGAAAAGACTTAGAATAATCAATATATTAGCTTTGTTTGAACATGTGGTATATGTTGCTTTCTAAGTATCAGCGTATAAAATCACGACATGATCAGGATCTAGGGCGCGTCAACAGGTTAGGTCATATTGCATCATATTTGCTAGTGCAGTCAATAAATAGAGTCCGTTCTTGTGTTCAATTGTTTTGAAAGATTTAATAAAAATAGTTTATTTGGAATAAGGACGCGTCATCCGTTAGGTAATAATGCATCTCTCTAGCCTAGGGGATATGGGGAGGAGGGTTGGTTGAGGCGCCGGTTTGAGTAAGCAAAGTTTTAAACTCCATAAGAATAGCATTGTTGGTGGAGGTGCCGGGTAGAGTAAGAAAAGTTTTAACTCCATAAGAATAGCATTGTTGGTGGAGGCGCCGGGTAGAGTAAGAAAAGTTTTAACCCATAAGAATAGCATTGTTGGTGGAGGCGCCGGGTCCTCACTTCTTGATTTTATTATTTCTTCGCTATACATCGAGTTAATATTACAGAGGGTGGAATATTGTTGTGATAATATTTTTAAGTGTAGTAAACGTGACTGTGCATTTATTAATTGTGTTTCAAATATGTAGGTTTGTGTTCTATAAGCAACAAATCGCATCTCTGTACAAAAATAAAGTAAATACTTGTTTTGCCTTTTTCTCCGACATTTATTATATCCTGGCATGACCACATTCAGTGCATTGTATTGTATTCAGCGCTGTTAATAAACTCAAAGGGCAAGTGGAAGACGCAAGCATTATAGGTAACAAACCAATCGGCATAAAATATGTATGACTAGGTCGCTTCGCTAACGCTTTTTCCAGTCGCGCTGATGGATGAGCTTTTATGGTTGATTGACGTTGCCCTAAAAGTACGATTTCTAAAGAAATTTTAATAAGATTGTCCTTAGATCATAACACATCCAACTTCAGTGATTTCAAACGTACCCATAAAGTTTAATCAAATGCAGAGTAGCCGTTTGTCCGGTCGCGGGCCAAATATCACGAAAATATTAAATTTAAATCGAAACAAAATATAAAAGTACGATATTCACGGAATATTTCTGTAAGTGTACCCAAAAACGTGGCAAATCAAAGTTAAGAGATTTCAAAGGTACTCTTTAATATTCATTAAGATCGGATGTCGTTTGCCCAGTAAAGAGCGAACAAACAGACAATAAACACCTGAGCTATTTTTCTCGGGGTCAGTGAAATTGAAGTCTTTGCTTCGTTTATCTAATAATTTCTAAATAGGAAAACTACAAAGTCGTTTTTTCCTTCCCATATATACCTGTATATACCCATATATACCTTACCCATATAAATGCCGCCACCGCCAGGCGACAATTTAAGGGCGCAGATGTAAGTTGTAAAATACAGCCTGTCCATCTTCTTGTCGAAGCACGTCGATATTGTGTTCGGGAGTATTGTATCGCAAATCATGTTGTGGGGTGTGGTGATGTCCAGACTCCAGCCAGGGGCAGGGAGGGACCTGTGTGAGGGTCCAGAGATATATTTCCTAAGTTAAATATGGTGCCCGGCCCGAACTGGTTGAAAGCCCGAAACGGCCCGAAAGCCCGAACTGGCTCGAAAGACCGAAACGGGCCGGCCTGGCCCGAAATTTTAATGCTTCGGGCCGGGCCGGGCCAAAATTCCCATCTCTACTTTATCATCTGACGACGATCCCCATCGTTTACGTTCACCGACGCTCACCGACGCCCATCGACATCCAACCAGGGGGTCCTACGGCCGTAACGACACCTCCATACCAGAGTACAGGGTGAGGGTAAGCTTAGAGCTCACGATTACTAATAAAGTAATAATTCATCGAGTAATAGGGATGAATCCACGTTCCACGATAGTCATGCATGGATGAACTAATCACCAGGGTAGGTTTTATTGCATCAAACACAGTGTCTCTTTGGTAGAATCATGTGTTTTATTTTGTGTTCAGAACCTAGCTCATTCCCGCATCTTGGAACCACCAATCAGCTATCCTGGTCACCAAATAATAAATGTAACAATTATCATCTAACTGGCTACGCCCCAGATATAGCCTACCACTATTTCAACACCTAAAATAGCAGTTACATTCGTTATTTATGACAATATGTCGCTTCTCGCGCGCTGTTTCCAGTCGCGTTTATGGATAAGATTTTTTGGTTGACTATTTCAGTCCAATTATTACCAGATTTTTTGTTCGCGTGGGATCTCATTACTTTTTCAAGTTCCATTGCAAAGTTATTTTTTGCTACATTAGGTTAATTTGTATTATGAAGTGTTATTTTGCTATATTAAAGGGGTATTTAAGCGCTAAATTAAAAAAATATATTTCATATAGGCTAACTAGTCATGAATTAAGCAATTAACAGAAAAATTATTGGGGCCACCATGACCTCCCAAAAAATTGTCAAACATGACATTTTTCGAGCTAGGTCCCATCGGCAAAAATCTCCCATAAGAAATAACATGGGGACGATCTTTATGCCCCGTGACATAGGAGGATTTTGATCCAGAAAAATATTGGCTATTATTGACGTACTCTACAGCCTTTCTTCAAATTCTCTTTATTTTGTTTTGTGATTTGGGCAAGTGGTTCGGTCAAAATATGCTGATTACCAAGATGGGATGTGATTTTGGAATGCATATTTTTGCATGTTTGAGGGTATATTTTGGCACCGTTTCAAGACACGATGTAAAAAATGGGCAATTTAGATTGGTACTATGCTCTAGTATCTATCTGGGGCAAAAAAGAAGCAGGTTAAAGCCGATTTTAGAAATTTCCCAAAACACCACTTTTTGCAAATTTCTGGATCAAAAAAATTCAAAAATTCGTGTTAAATCACAGTAACAAGATATAATTTTTTAAACTGTCATTTGAGTGTAGTATTGTGCTATAGATCATGTGGTAAAAATAACTTGTTAATTTTTATACACATTTAAAAAACTTATATTATTAAAACTGTTATAATTCTATGGATTCTGGATTCTTTCAACTGTTTCTTTTAAAGGGGTACAAGATCACAATTAGTTAAAATGCCCATTAAATAAAACGTTGTGCCCCCCAAAATTGGTCAAAACCCGGGCCCAAAATATCACGAAAATTTCAAATAAAAAATCGAGAAATCGAAAAATACATATTTATAAAAATATAACTTCGTTTCCCCAAAAAAACGGTAGGTAAAAGTCGCGCTTGCGCGCGGCTGAAGCCGCTGCCGGAGGGCTTGGAAACCCCTCGTACCTGGAATTTCCTCGTAGTTTGAAAACCCTCGTGCCGCGAAAAACTCGAAATCGGCCTGCTACGGCCGCGATCGGTGTTTGGGGGGTACGTTTTCTTTAAATCCGAAGACTTTGGGGAAAAAAATTTTGTTTTTCGGTCACTTTCGGTTCGTGCCGGCCCCTGCCCTCCGCTCCGAGAAACGGGAATTTTTTACGAAATCTTTGATTATTAGCACTTTTAATTTCCGGGCGAAAAATTTTTCCCGGGACGTTTTCCGGTCGAAAATTTTTGTCTTGTCCGTTTGGTTTCCATAGAGCCCTAGATGGACCGATCAAAAAAATGCCCGAGCTTCTATGGGCCCCTCGCGGTAGGGCAACTTTCGGATATGTCAAAGTTTAGCCACCGCGCGGTTCCGTAAGTCCGGATGGACCCAATCGGACATAATTTGCCTTTTGTAAAATCCGGAACATAATTTTTTTCCGGGACGCTTTTCCCGGTATCAAAATATGATCTTCGAACGCTCGGTTCCGTAGGCCCAAAAAGGCCCCCGTCGTAAATTTTGCCCTTTCGAAAAAAATCGGGTGGGGTTTTCCGGGTAGCTTTTTCCGTACGTCTGAATTTCGGATCGCCGCGCGGATCCGCAGACCGAGATGTCCCTGACCGGTCGATTACTGCCCCTATCGAAAAAAATCCGGTTTAAGTTTTTCCGTGGTTTTTTCCGGTACGCAAAATAGGGCCCCCGACCCCCCCGGTTTCCGTAGAGCCCAAAATGGACCCGTCGTAAATTTTTGCGCATTTCTTTAAAAATCCGGGAAAAATTTTTCCGGGGGACGCTTTTCCGTACGTAAAAATATGACCCTTAATTCCCTTTCCGAAAAGCCGAAAAAAAACCCCGTTCGCACAATTATTGGTTTTTCGTTAAATCCGGGACAAAGGTTTTTCCAAGACCTTTTGGGAAACATCAAAACATGCACCTCGTCCGCCTGGTTCCCTAAGCCTGAGATAAACCTAATCGACTAAAATTGTAAAAAGATTTTTAAAAAAAAAGTTTTTTACCAAAAATATGGGACCAACCACTATTTAGAAAATTCCAAAAGGGTTTTTGGGCCACGTTAAAATAAAGTGTTTGGCCCGTTCCTTTGACGCGGCCCTCTGACGTCTGGGAAGGAAAAAAATAAAAATTTTAAAAAATTTTGTAATGCCCCAAATGCTGGGATCACGTTTTGACTTTAAAAAAAAACCCCTGTTTTTTCTTTGATATTGGAGTAATACTCAAAAATGCGCCTTTTCCTCCCCTCCCCCCCCCCCCCTCCCCTTTTTTTTGCCGTAAAGATTGTGAATATTGGTTTTGGCGCATTCATGCTTGACCGGGCTACCCCTTTTGCGAATTTTCTTAATTGGGGTAAAAGGAATTTTCCCAAATACCCCCCCAAATGGTCATCGAGTGCCCATATCACTGTTTCACTTTTTAAAGACCCTTCTGACAACCTCAACTTTATTTTTTTCGATTTCATTAAATTAAAAATCCCTCCACCCCCGGGTCGGGGGATTTCAGCCCTTTCGTAAAAATCCCGGGGCAAAAGTTTTTTCCGGGGGGCCCCTTTTCCGTACGTCAAAAAATTTGCCTCGTCCGTCCAGTTTCCCAAGCCCGAGAGGACTTGGTCGTACAATTTTTGCGCCTTTTGTAAAAAAAAGGGCAAGGTTTTTTCCGGGGCGCATTTCCGTACGTCTAAATCTTTGCCCCGCCGCGCGGTTCTATAGCGCCAGTTGAAAACCCACGGGCAAAATTACCCCACTATTTAAAAAAAAAACCATGTTTTTTAGATTTTTCCAAAAAAAGGCCAACCATTTTAAAAAAAACAAAACTAAATTTTGTATAGGGCCCTCACCTCTGATGCGGCCCCCCTGACGCCATTGGGGAATCGCTCCAAAAAAGAAATGGGTTGAAGTTTGATAAAATGTCTTTTTTTTCTATTTCAAAATCCCCGCCCCTCCCCCCCCCTAAAAGTGTCATTTCGGGGGTCCCTCAAAAAAGTCCTCAAAAAATTTTATTTTGTACCAAAAAAGTTAAAAAAATTTCAAAAGAAAAATCAAGGTTTAGATGTTATAAAACTCGACTCCCCCCCCCAACCCCCCCCCCCCCATTTTTAAAATCCAGCCCACCGTATTCAAAATTTCCCAAAAATCGAGATTTTAGTTCAAAACAATGATTTGCATGTGAAAAATCTTTTAAAATTGTAAAAAAACCCTTTTTTAAATATCAAAAAAATGTTTAAAAGGGCATCAACACTTTATTAATAATTAAATTAAAGGTAGTAAAGACAGAAAAGGGGGAAGGGAATAATTTAATTAAACTCATTAAGGGCTTAACGGAGGTTTTTTTTAAATTTAAAATAGATAAAAAGGAGCCATGATGAGAATAAAAGTAGCCGCTTAGTTCATTGATTTTGATATTGTTTAACAAAAGTTTTTAACGTTTTAAGTTGTTTTTTGGTACAAATTTATCATTGTAACAGATTATCATTGACGTTAGAGAGCACGGATGACGCGGAAATAATGCTCCAGGCACCATGGCCTACGTGTTATCCTGCTACGTCTTCATCGTATGAGGGTTGGTAGAAGCTTCCAGAACAAAGTTTACTCAGTTCAAAAGTAGAGAAGTGACAAGCCAAGGACACGACAGGCAGGTTTAAGTAGAAACAACACAAAAGGTTTCCTAGGGGACTCTACCTTGAACAGACTAACAGTGCTGTGAGAGGGATGTGGGAGGAGCTAGGTCAAGGGGAAAAAACCGAGGTTTATAAGGAAATGCACGACTATTTCGGGGCAGATACACGCGAACGGAGGTACAGCCTCTGCCACTCATCGTCATGAGTGTCGGTTAAGTAAAGTTAGGCTTTCCAGCCTCGAGGGAAAGCGGCTCGAGTGTTAGTCGAGTGTTTTATCGTCAATGTTTATAATTGTGCATGCTCGTGTTAACTTGTGTACCTTCGTGATTAACTCGTGTAACTAGTGTATTTTCGTGTTAACTTGTGTGATTTGTGTATTCATAATCACACACATAACAAAAACTTGTAGAAATACAGCCAAACCTTACACACTCAAAAGAAATGAGATCTAAAAAAAGGGCCAAGCTCATCATCTACCCTTCCACATTTGCGCATTCTTAATTCATTAACGTACAGTGTCCCATAACAGCATCCTCGAAAAGCTTGGCAAAATAGAATTTGCGATTATTAATTTAAACGAAATAGTTCATCCAAGTTCTTTTTTCTAATTAATTAAAACGTAATAACATGCAAATTTTATTTTGCCAAGCTTTTCGAGGATGCTGTTATGGGACACTGTACGTTTATGAATTAAGAATGCGCAAATGTGGAAGGGGTAGATGATGAGCTTGACCCTTTTTTAGATCTCATTTCTTTTGAGTGTGTAAGGTTTGGCTGTATTTCTACAAGTTTTTGTTATGTGTGTGATCTCATTACTTTTTCAAGTTCCATTGCAAAATTATATGTTAAAATATAATAATTTTATCAAAGTTGATTTAATTTCTATGGTATTAGCAATAACAATATAGGATGTAAATATCTAGACCCGGATTCATGTACATCCTGGGTATAGGTGGTATAACCATGGTATAACGACGGTATAAGGACTGGACCCCAATTCTTGAGTTCGTGGGAGATGACTGTTGAAAACGCAATTTGAAAACGAAGTTCGTTTTCGTTTGACACTTTAAAAAGATATGCGTATAGCAAAGAGCTCGAAAAAGTTCTATATTTATTCTAGATGGCAGTGCCTTCATAATCGAAAGACGAGTTGCGTGAAATGATTTGATTGTTGCAATTATGTAAACAAACAGATGAGCAAGCGCATATTATTTTGACACCTTGCTTCGACATTGTGTTTGTGTGTATTGTGTGACAGAACTATGTTGTGCTGGCCTAGGGATGGCTAGGCTTGCCAAACATGTAATGTAAGTAATAATTTTATCTAGTCCTATAGCCTAATGGAACTTTAGACCTACACTGTTGTATTATAAATAATTTTCTACATCTGGGCCTAGGTCAGGGACGGTTTCTGATTTGTTTTATGAGAGTATAATGACAACTTGTTCTCATTTCCCACATAGAAGCAAAATTAAAATGTCCGCCATTTGTTTACGTATCGCACTTTCCCGCCGTACTCTGCTTATACCGTCAACAAGTGTCAAGTAACTATGGTTACTTGTTGATTGTAAAAGGCTTATTTTAAAACCTTTATTTGGAAGCCTTCCAACAAACTTTTTCAACTTTTTTTTCAAAAGAGACTATAATACTATAACCTTAATGTCCATGTAAAATATGAACATTGTAGTCCCACCCGTCTGGTCAGAATCGCGGGCCGACGTATTAGATGTAAGTAGCAGTAGTAGCAGTAGGAGTAGCTAACATCCTTAAAGTGATTTTGAGCATGTTTCAAGCCATTTTTTTCACCAAGAAGGAATGGTCGTACCCCAATAAAATTTGGAATGTGTTGTCAGGTACCTAAATCCCCTCGATTGTGATAGTTTTCAAGTTCACATCACGTTACATGACGGCTGGGTAACACCTCGAAATCACCCCAACTCTGCTTGGTGTATAAGGTGCTTGAGTGTGTAGCGCACCGCGGCTTGGCTGCGGCGCCCTAACGGGCACCTAGATATTGTGTTCATCTACGACCACGTGCTACATGGAACTTTTCCCGTGACAAACAAAACGTCACTTTGTTTACAACAATCAGCTGCTTTCATAATATTGTGTTCATCTACGACCACGTGCTACATGGAACTTTTCCCGTGACAAACAAAACGTCACTTTGTTTACAACAATCAGCTGCTTTCTTGATTTTGTGTTTCGTCTGCGACCACGTGTTCTCCTGATCTTCGCCGACTAAGTGATCCCCCCCCCCACATTATTACAATTGGATTACGTCGACCGTATCATCGCTTTGGATTCTACAGCACAAGGATACGACACTAATTACGATGAGTACCAATCATTAAATATTATTATTCAATTTCATTCAAACAACCATTTAACTTAACTTAGTACTTATATTTTGGTTGACCCTGTACTCACTGTTGAGCACAGGTGTTTGGAGGTCAAAAGTGACACGGGGAATGTAAACTTTAATTTAGAGCTCTATTAGGCAGGTAGGGACATGTTTTTGTAATTGTAATTTTTGTTCTTAATTATATCAATGGAAACTTGATTAATTTTTATAATTGTAGCTTGAGTCCTACGAATCCTTTCACTAGATCTTTAGTTTTTGTGTGAATTTATAACCAGCAGCTGTTTGCAGAGCGTGACTTGGTGTTGAGTAAGTAGATAACTGCTTCGATAATTTGTGTTTTTTATTAATTGGGCGTCTTGTGTTCTACCGATTTTGAGCTAGCAAAAATTTAAATATTCTTTGTTTTTTTTGTAACTGTCACTCGGCTTTGGGCAAGCGAGAAAGGTGAAGTTTACACCATCACCCCTCACCACTTTGTCCTCTCGATTCCCTCGTTGTGTTCGTTGAGGCTAAACACATGTATTTCCCAGAGCAAAAAATTGGACTTTGCCCCCCCCCTCCCCTCCCTTCCAAAGACCGCTGCTAACCCTAAAGGAAGTCTGTCCCAAAATGTTGTCCATGTCGCCCCCATGGACATTGCCCTCTTTGGCATATTATAAAATGCAATTATAATGGCTTGAAGATATTGATGAAATGTCTTAATTTCTATTTCTAAATCCCCCCCCCCCCTCCCCCCAAACAGTGTCATAGCAGCGTCCAGTCAAAACAGTCCTCAAAATCGGATTCTTACCGAAAAAAGATTATTAATTTCAATGAATAATGAAGGTTTAGATATTATAAAACTCGACTCCTCCCCCCCCCCCTCAACCCCTCCATCACCCCTCTCCACTTTGTCCTCTCGATTCCTCGTTGTGTTCGTTGAGGCTAAACACAAGTATTTCCCAGAACAAAAAATTGGACTTTCCCCCCCCCCCCTCCCCCTCCCTTCCAAAAGACCGCTGCTATCCAACCCTAAAGGAAGTCTGTCTCAAAATGTTGTCCATGTCGCCCCCATGGACATTGCCCTCTTAGGCATATTATAAAATTCAATTATCCTTTTGGTTGACGTCCTTTGATAACCATGGTTGTGTTCACGGAGGAAAAAAAACCTGTATTTTTTAAAACCAAATATTCGTCTTGGTCCTCCCCCCCCCACCCCCCCCCACCCACTGCCCAACCTAAAAGGAAGTCGCTAGTACGAAACATTTAATTGGGCCCGATCGGACGTAAATTGCCCGAGATATAGATAGTTGTTTAAAAAAAACATTGCAAAATTGAATTTCTATTACATATTTTGACTACTCAAAATCGACCATTTTAGAAACATTTGACTTGTTTTAAATGGCAAAAGTCGAGCACGCATACCCTTTAATAATTGTAGATTTTTTAAATGTTGAAGTAGGGCCGAATTGTAATTTATTTTCGATATATTAATAACTTCGGCAGACCTCGTTGAAGGTGCATAATATGTTGAGTTTGGTATTGATTGATTATTTGAAGTGGGTAGTACATTCTTAGCCCCTCCCCCCTTCTAGGCCTTGCCATTCCTCCTCCCGCCGTACACATAGCTTTTCACAACAAATTTAAATTACTATATAATGTAATTTACACATGAACACAAAAGCATGTGCACGAATGACGTACCACAATCGGTAGCATGTAGGTAGATTAACAATATATTAAAATTTCACAACAATGCAATATGAAAAAAAGTATCGACCCCACTGTGTCTCGAACCCACGCCGACCGCGTGATAACTCGTCTTCCTGACCGCTCGCATAAACTGCCGTGTGGACATATGCCGAGTAATAAATAACTGTACCCTATACACGCGCGTTGGAAATTTCATCGCAGGGAATAATAAAATGAGTTCATAAATATATTTTTTCGGCGCTTAGGATGTGAAAACGAAGGTTTGAAAAGTTGTTTTTCGGAATCCTCGACCCTGTTCTGAATTTAATAGACCAACAAAGTGAACCCAACCTCTAGAATCATACCCGTTTTATGACGTTTTATATTTACATGCAACTGTAAAAAGTTGTTTTTCCTATGCAAAAACGGCACGCATGACAATTTTATCGGTGCCACTTCTACCCTTCAAACGTAACTAAATGCGTGATGTTTGGTATGACAATTTCCGTAAAGGTCGGGAAGAGTGCTTTTTGTCATTCGTGAATTTTACAAAATATATTTACCGTGCTTTTCGTGACCTTGAATGCAAAGTTCAACTTTTAAAAAGTGTCCCGGACCGAACTCGAAGGCTTCCACCTAGCCCGGGTTTGAACCCAGGTTCTCAAACAATTTTATTTAAATACCTTCATCGTTCCGCTATATTAAAGAGCCTTGGTCGTTCCAAATCGAACAGAGGAAAGCCAATATTTTAAGCTTTTAAAGTTGCACCCCAAAATGTTAAAAAAATTTAAAAAAATTTCGAATTTGGGATTTTTTTCCGCGCAATCGGCAGAAGATATCGGCTCTTTTTTTCTCCTCACCCGTTCGCCATTTCTTTGACATTCGGTATTGACAAACCTCGGGGTTCTACCGCGCACCTAGAATTTTTAGAAAATTTGAAACGGAAAATCCAAACAATGTCCAAAAATAAGAAAACGGGTCGTTTCGAAAACATACCCTCGACGGTTTCGGGTGCGTATTGGAAATGTCCACGCGTGGGAAGACGAAATTAAAAATTATGATTTTCTTTTCATTTTTTTCTCGTCCGGTAAATAAGTGCTCTCCCCAAAACGGCACGCGAGCCAAAATGTTCATCGTCGCCAAGGCCAAAGTATGCGAGCGGGTCCAAAACCCTTGGCGGTGCCTGTACCCGGAAAGATTTCGAACGCACCGGTACCGTCGACGTTCGGGTGCGATGTCCACTTTGGGCGCGGCAACCGTGAATCCAAAAAATAAAAATTGTTTTCCGCGCCGAGATCGTGTTATTCAAGACTATTAGTATAGATAAGATCGAAGATTTCGAAGGTCCCCTCCAATTTTTAACAAGATCGCTTAACAAGGAGTTAACGACGCCGTGAGAAACTAGGGCGCTCCAACCGGTTAGGTCATATTGCGCTGCCTGTGGTATTGTAAAATAATGAAATGAGTATATTGAAGTGTTTTATTATTATATTGTTTTCATACTTGAATTTTTTTACGAAAGTGATGGAGATAAACAGAAATTTATGACGAGTAAATACACATGAAAATAATAATAAGAAAAAATATTAAGAAAAATACAAATACCGACGCCAATCTAGACATTTTAGAGACATTATTTACTTGAATGAAAAATAATGGATTACGAATCGGATAATGTTGGGTAAATTTATTTAATATTTAAATTTTAATTACTTAATTGTACATTGATTGATTAAAATTTTGGACAAAAGATTCGCCCGATATGTTTATTTAGATATCTAAGCATTTCTATTCTAAAAAAGTCGACGCCGTCGGCTGCAATGGTAAATGTATTTGAATACATCATTGAGATTCGAGGAAAACATCA
>JAMZAV010002963.1:0-62136 GCA_024449915.1 Sweltsa coloradensis
TTGTGTGGTAAAGCGGACGAATGTGAAAGCGGTTCCAGGATGGGCGTCCGACTTCTAGAGCGCCCGGGTAGAGAGAAGCAATCGAGCGGGGGTTTTAATACAAACTAAGTGACCATTACCGGACGATGTGGGCGCTGCGAAGTAGCTCTTACGAGAGAGCGTGCCGACTACGGGGGGCTGGGTGACATTCTAATTGACGGGGGGGGGGATATGTGTGGGGTGATTGTCGTGACCGTGGGGGCTTTCTCCCCCCCCCGAAATACCAGCTTAAATATGATATTCTTCAAATTATCAAGGTATACTCAAAACATTAAATTCCTCTATTATCTTTTCTTTCTTTCGATCAAAAAGCCCCTTTACTTCTTCTAAAACACATAAAAACCACTTCAAAAATATGATTTTTTTAAATTCCCTGCGGCCTATTTGCCCCTTTTGGCCCCCATTAAATTGTTCGTCCAATTCACCCCGAAATCTAATCTTGCGAACGCCACTGACCGTGACCGTGTGTTGTGTCATCACAAATATTACCGTGTGCTATCACGACAAATTACTAATTGTACAATTATTATATCTGTTTAAAAGATAATAAAATCACTTCAAGATCATGACACAAAACAATATCCTAATATTATAATCTAACGGTGTTTTACAACACGGAATGTTCACTTAGTCCAAATACTGACGTGGGTATTAGAAATGGATAGATAACCTCTTAAAAACACCATTACTGCAATGAAAACCAATTTAAAGTAAATATTTTAAATTCTATTGAGGCACAAAGTTTGAGGTATTTTATTTCCAGCGCTCAGCACGTGACGTCAAGATCTAGACCTAGCGAGCTTTTTTGACCAATGCGCAATTAACTACCGCCTTCTAGATTACACAGTTAATATCATTGTTTGGCATTACCTTATTGGTCGATTAATGATATCTAATAGTGACGTAGTGGCTCGTTTTTCCCGCCATTATTATTGGTGCAACTTTCAGCTTTCTTTTAAAAATGAAAATCGTATCTAAATAATTAAAAAAAAAACATATGAATATCAAAGTTATGGAACATTTCCTATTCTTATTATTTACTACAATTCAGAAATTAAAAAAGTCCGCCCCAACCGGGAATCGAACCACGGATCTCCCGCATTCCAGACAGGCGTCTTAACCACTAGACCATCAGGACGGGTACATTTTGATCTCTAAATTGTAGTTGCATTATACATCCGAATGGATGGAACATGCGGTCTGGAATGCGGGAGATCCGTGGTTCGATTCCCGGTTGGGGCGGACTTTTTTTAATTTCTGAATTGTAGTAAATAATAACAATTACACCTACGGGAGTGTTTCCCGACCAAACAAATCGAGAAATTCCCTATTCTATTGAAAGCTGATTGTGGTGACGCCACTGTAACAAGAAACACGAGCTGTGATTGGCTGGAGGTGACGTCACACGTGCTGTGATAGGCTAGTGGTGCTCGAGTAGGTGATGACGGTACCCCCACGTCGGGTAGTTAAGAATATTAAGAAATCGAAAAATAAGATGATATCAAAACACCCTGATCATTGACATTAAAACCGTTTGAAGTTTATCATCATTGACAAAATAGTCGAAATGTATCCTATCTTCTTAGTAGTAAAAGAAACGTAAGAATCATTTTTTAATGTCAAGCTTCAGAAACCAAATAATGCACCAGTAATATAACGCTACAAAGTCTCCTTTGTGAAGTCTTGTAATGACTTGTTTGGAGCGAACAGTTTCATTTTATAGGGCCTGAAGACAATACTTTACTTGGAATATCATACACATATAATTAAAACAACAAAGGTCCTAAAATAGAGCCTTGAGAACCCCTGACGTACCATCCTCAGGACGAGATCTAGAGTAATTAATAACAGTCTGCTTAAAACGGTAGGTTATTTGGTATTTTATCAATTTTACAGCCATTTATGCCAAGATGTCTAAGCTTGTAAATAAGAAGTGAATGACTCACAGAATCCAACGCTGTGAAAAAGTCAGCAGAAAGCGTGTCCACTTGCACACCCTTATTTCAGAAATTGTGTTTCAATGAACGAGAAAATTGTTAAAGATTGGTAGTGAGGATCTTCAAGGCATGAAGCCATGCTAACAATAAGGAACAAAATCCTTCACACGGATAAGAATTTCTCGAACATTTTAGGAAATATCAATTTGTAAGAAGTGATATCGGTCCGTAATTCACAGCGCCATTTCCGATATCACTTATTACCTTTTTTTTCTGAAACTAATGTTTTCTCATGTCAAGGATTTTATTCCTGATTTTTCAGCATGGTTTTATGCCTAGAAGATCTATATTTACTAATCTTGTTAATTATTGTAACACAATTTCTCAAAATATAGACTAATAAATGAATGAATGAATTTATTGAGCTTTGCACTGCCATATACGCACACTCGTAGCTCCACCAGTACAAGTCCAGTCTAGAATTCTAGATGATCCACTCTGCCGTGCCGCGCGGAGTGAGTCCATAGATATCCCATACAATTGGCTAGATTAGCAGTCAGCGGTCCACTTCCGGGACAATTGGAAGCCATCTTGAATGGGTGAGTTTGCATGTTAATTAAATGGGAGCGATTAATCGACAAAATATTTTTAAAGATGGCCGCCAGTTTGGCAGGTGAGCATATTAGACTTCAACTCCAAATGATTACTAAATTACCTTATGCAATAACTTTGCATTGTTTCTGTTTGTTCAATACCATGCTGCACAAGCTAAAACCATATCAAACAATCCAGTAAAATACTTTATTGCATTAAAAAAGCATAAATTAAAACGCCAAACCGCCATTTTGAATGGGTGGGATTGACGCTTCAATGTGGTACGCTCGCGCCTGTGCGGAGGTATTGGAGACTGCTAATCTAGCCTTCTATAGGTGTTAAGATATCTGAGTGAGTCATTCAGTCACGGCCTACTTTGTTGATGATTCATAGCAGTTAGGGCCGGTACTACGGTGGCGCGACCTGCAAAGAGCTCTGAGTGCACGGTCACCCAGCTCTTACTCTGCACCCAGTATTGTCGCACCACACAGACGGTGGCCGCTACACCTGGACCATAAATCTCCCTTATCTCCCATCTCTTCACTTACTCGCGCATGTAGGTTGGTTTTTCCGCCGCGGGGCGCGCTGCCCCCCAGGGATGCCGCGGTCAACTAGTCGGCGCAGAGAATGCTTTACTACTCTTTCTGCCCCCGCAGAAGACTCACAAACCTATCTGCTTAACGAAGAACGGGGTTTAATTAAAAACAGAGTTTTCCTCTGTGCAACATAACTAATGCGCTACTATGTTTTGCTAGTTATGAAACTCGAGAAACATAACCAGTGACCTAAGAATAAACTGGTTCTAAATGTGGACTGTATATATTGAATGTTCTTTATTTGAATTATTTTATTTATATATATATAAATTGTTTAAATTGAAGAAGGGTTGACAGGTTGGGAAAGAATAGAAAACATAAAGCCCAGCCTGAAGGGCTGGGGGTGATAAAACTTTTCACCTGCTGATGACAACTGAAGCTAATTTAAAGTTGTTTGTTAAGCGAGCGAAGCGAGCGTTTCCATTTGACTCTGCCGGAAAAAATAGTCACTGGTTTTGTTTTGTTTTGTTTTTTTTTTGTTTTTTTGTTTGTTTGTTTTTTTTTGTATGTCTCGCGATAACGTTCGAACGGAGGCTCGGATCGAGTTGAAATTTTCACCATCCGCAAGCTTTGTTCTGGATTGAATGCCATTAGTTTTATGGCAAAATCGTTCAAAAAGTTAAAAAGTTACATTAAATTTAATCGAAAGTTTTTTTTTCAAACTTCACGGCGACAAAATCTGAGATGGCCAAATCATGGAGAATGTCCGTCCGGTCACGAATATGTTAATTTTATTTTGATCCGATAACTAGTGTAGATGGAAATTACATTATAACAAAGTACGGTTACCATGGCAACGGAGAGTCGTGCAGCTTTTTTGGCTCATGATAGCGGTCGAACGGAGGCTCGGATCGAGTTGAAATTTTCACCATCCGCAAGCTTTGTTCTCGATTGAATGCCATTAGTTTTGTGGCAAAATCGTTCAAAAAGTTAAAAAGTTACATTAAAGTTTATCGAAAGTTTTTTTTTCAAACTCAACGGCGACAAAATCTGAGATAGCCAAATCATTTAGAATGTCCGTCCGGTCACGAATATGTTAATTTTATTTTGATCCGTTAAGTAGTGTAGATGGAAATTACATTATAACAAAAGTAACGTTGCCATGGCAACGAAAAGACGCGCGAAGTTTCTAATGCACTGCCACCTAGAAGTAATCAAAATACTTTCGAGGAAGCTGTCTATTAATTGTCAACAAAGAGTTTAAAAAGTTTTCCCAAGGAGTCAAGGTCCTCTAGATGGCGGTGGATTTTAAAGTAAAGATTTAAACACGGGTTTACCTAAATACCTTGGCAATAATAAATAATACTGGAAACGCGAACGTCGTAAATTTTAAAATTTAAAAAAATGTGCAATGTGGGTCTAGCTATAGCACGTGCTCGCTTATCAACGCGTCCAACTGAGCGTTTCCTAGTTAGCTTAAATTTACATAAATGCAGAAGCGAGCGTTTCCATTTGACTCTGCCGGAAAAATTAGTCACTGGTTTTGTTTTTTTTTTTTTTTTGTATGTTCGTATGTCTCTCGATAACGTTCGAACGGAGGCTCGGATCGAATTGAAATTTTGACCATCCGCAAGCTTTGTTCTCGATTGAATGCCATTAGTTTTGTGGCAAAATCGTTCAAAAAGTAAAAAGTTACATTAAAGTTAATCGAAAGTTTTTTTTTCAAACTAACCGGCGACAAAATCTGAGATAGCTAAATCATTTAGAATGTCCGTCCGGTCAAGAATATGTAAATTTTATTTTGATCCGATAAGTAGTGTTGATGGAAATTACATTATAACAAAAGTAACGTTGCCATGGCAACGAAAAGACGCGCGAAGTTTCTATCTAATACTCTGCCACCTAGAAGTAATCAAAATACTTTCGAGAAAGCAGTCTATTATTTGTCACCAAAGAGTTTAAATAGTTTTCCCAAGGAGTCAAGGTCCTCTAGATGGCGGTGGATTTTATCCACAAAGTAAAGGTTTTTACACACGGGTTTACCCAAATACGTTGGCAATAATAAATAATATTGGAAACGCAAACGCCTTAAATTTTATGTGTAATGTGGGTCTAGCTATAGCACGTGCTCGCTTATCAACGCGTCCAACTGAGCGTTTCCTAGTATATATGTATAGCTAATGCACCTCGATTTTAATGTCATTTATTTATATGGAAAATGTAAACTGATTTCATTACCCATGCCCAGAGTGCAATGCATGCCCTTCTTTGTATAGGTGTCTTAATAGGTATATTGGAGTTATGGTAATATGTGAAGGGATGTCCGAGGGCTGTTAAGAGGACTCAATCCCTTGCATAAGTATTAACGACTAAGGAAACCCTCGATTAAAAATTTCAGTCTGGAGTGCCGATCTCGACGGTATTTGAATCCGGGACCTCCCGAATCAGAGTCGCGCGCTTTACGATCGAGCCAACTCTATTAGATAGGTAACTTTGGTTGACATCTCTAGTTATTTCCGAGTAGGCCTACTTGTTTTGTTTAGTGATGCATCTTTCAATGCTTGCATTAAAGAAGATGTATGTTTCAGCATTGTTTGCCGTGAAAATGTTTCCCGCGAGTCACCATTATTAGAACAATATTGAGCCATGTTCGGTTTACAATTGTGTGGTGTACATTCCTGAAACACAAACAGAGAACTCCATGTCATATTGTCTTCCAATGTTTGACGTGCGATCGGTGCGTGAAATTCCCGTCTGTTTGTTTGTTTGTTTGTTATGAAAACAGTTTACTCCGGAGCGGAATGGAGTGGAGACGAGTGCAGCAGTCTAGTGTATTTGCTACTGCGAGGGAGGAGGAAGCAACAGTTTACAGGATGCTGTTTCTGTTTGATTGGTCAGTGTTAGGGCCGGGAACTTTATCATTGCGAATGAAATAGCGAATAATTTTCTTCCACAGCGGAAGTTCAAAACAAGTTTTGGATATTTTTAGGGATGCTATTGGTAAAAATTCAAGAAGCCTATTACATAATTTACCATTTATAAAATGTTGTTTAAATATTTTTTAACAATCAAATTTAAAGGACTTAAGATGGTATTGACTGAGCTCGGGTCCACTTTCTTAAAAGTGTAAATGCCCATTTAAAAATTTGCTATCGGCAAATCCAGCTTATTTTAAGTAAAATCTGGACCGCTTTTCAACCTCCTATTTTTACGCGAAAAATTAGAATTTTCGCGACGATGTAAACAACGGATGGGTGCATGTCACTATCAGAACACATTTTAAGATTTCATCAATTTTTCCCTTTGCATAAGTTACTAAAAATTACCTGTTTGGTAGCATTTTTACAGTAAGCATTTTTATGGATAATGTGCTCTAATACCGCGATTCTTACATTCTTACTAAACGTACCCGAAAAAGTAGTCATAAATAATAATAATATCATGTATTGTGTTGAAATGAAATGAGCTTAGTTGAACGGTTTCAACATGACAACAAACAGGAGATACAGTAACTGTTATTCGTCAGCAGAATTTGAGCCCCGCTTCAGCGAAAACACTTTGGCCAATAATTTGTCAAGGGAGCCGAGTCTGGGCGGAGGCCATGATATGCAAATGTACAGAAGAAACTGGTGATACATCCCCTTGGCGGACGTTGACAAAACACGGCGCGGAGAGACAAAGTACCAACATGAGGACAACAAATTCACGTCGTGGTAGACGAGGCTTCGTGAAAACAAAGAGCCCGCTCTGCGAGATGATGTGAAACAACTCTTATCGACTTACATGTCATTCATGATCAACTTAGTCGCTAATTTATCCGCTAACTTAAGGTTAGTCTAAACCTTAAACTTACAATTAACAGCGGCCAAAGTTTGCAAACTCTAAACTTAAACTTAGGAATAAACTTTCATTTAACCTAAAGAATGAACCAATCAGAGAGCGCATAGAGAATAAAATATTGTAAAGATGGATGCCAAAAAAACAACAACAAAATTATTTTGACAAAAATGCCCCTCGTTTAATTTAAACTACCAGTCGAGCACAAGAAGATTGTTATTTGATTTTTATAAATGTTATTTAAATTCAAATAAAGGCAAAATAGGAAATAGGATGTACATTTATAATGCACGTTAAGGTTATGTACAGCGCGAGCTTTACCTTGGAAAAAGTCATCGTAAACGTGAACCTTAAGTAGCGGCCAAAATTGATCGTGATCAGCCTTAGTCGACCAAGTTGAACGTTCACGTCCTGGTAGACGAGGCTACGTGAAAACAAGAGTCCGCCCTGCGAGATGATGTGAAACAATTCTCATCAACTCTTTATGTACGTTACCGTTGATAAGCTAGGATAATAAGTTGAGTTTAACATGTTCTGTATTTGCAAATTATCGATTAATTAAGTTTTCAATAATGTATTGACGGAAGTCAATTGTTTGTCTACAACAATGCCGCAAGAACGGAATTATGACACTCGTGTGTTATCAAACTGAACCACGACATAACAGCCCGAACAATAAAATAATAATGTCTCAAGGTTTTGCATGGCCTAAGTAACATTCATACTGTTTCATTATTTTATTAGTTGCTGATTACAAAATAATGAAAAAAGCTACAATATAATTGAAATATCACCATTTAGTATTAAATAATATTTTCTTGTTAAAGTATAAAAACAATTACCATTGTTGGACCCGTTGAGTAAACGAGAGCAATGCATGTGTGTGAATAAGATTAAAGTAATAATACTATGTGCAGTTAAGAATATTTTCTCGAACATGCGTCGTTACTTGGAGTTTGACGTAGGAATATACCGCCATGTGTAGGTTATATTATGTTTATTTGCCCATAAATGACGCGTCATTAAGTCAATGTTGGGGAAAAAGTCTTTGAAGGAGTCACATGCCTTTCGTGATAACAAGTTAAAGGGGGAATTTCAAGCAAAGTGGAAATCGTAAAAAGCACGTCTGACTATAAATATGGTCGCATGCAAGAATGGTGATTTAGTAGGCCTATCAGGGTAGTAGGAAAATGAAAAGTTGTTTCGGAGATTACAAAGTAAAGTCCTGTGTCAACTGAATAAAAAAACTAAGCCTGTTATCTGTGTAGAGAGTGAATTTGTTATTAGGGGAGTAGGAGGGTAGGGGGTTGTGTGTTTAGCAAACGGAGTTAAACCATTTGTAAAGGGGGCGGAGATAAGCCTTGTGCTAGAAATTTGATACAGTATCAGGGTCTCATAAAGGGTGGAGGAGTTATTCGATGTCCACTTCGTGATAGTACAGAGAGCATTGCCGCGTGTTGCAGGGGTCGCGTTTCACCTGTGATTTAGAGGGCTAAGCTTTAATTGTGACGTTTAGGGGGTATTAATTAACTGCTCATCGAGTATGCAGATGACATTTAAATTTAATGCAGGGCCAATTGTAAATACCCGAAATATATATTAACATACGCAAACACGCATAGAGGAACATACCTAATGTGCGCGTACGCTCGATATAATATGCCCAACTCTAGGGAATTTATAATTATGATTACAATAATAATGTCATGTTATTATCATGATCTAGTAAATTTTCACGTTCTTGCAAGACCAACACGAGACTTACAGACTTTCCATCTTCCAAGAAGCAGACTAGGCATTTTTATCAATTCGCTTATCAACCGAATCCAACAAACTTACAATAAATTAGTTATCCTTCCAGATCTTGACATATATCATACATATTTTCAATATTTTAATAAGTTTTGGGTAGTAATCTGTCTCTTCACTCTTCTACATTTACTTATCTATCTACGCATGTAGAACACAGAATGTATTCCATAGCTGCTAAGGATAGCATTAACCAAGATACATTATTTACAATGCATACGAATGACCGTTAGGCATACTCATAGTTAACAATAATGTGCTACTATTAGAGGTAAATATATTTAATTAATTGTGATATAGGCCTACATGTGAAAAGTCTGATGAAAAGCTTGAATGGTCTTTTCACCCTAAAGCTAAATCACAGCTAAATGTGTAACACGGTTTTGGGAGTATTGTTTTAATGATTGATAATAATTAAACCTGTATTTTGTATAATACTAGTTTCAGTTTCGATCACAATAGCCAGCGTGCCTCTCGCTATTGTATTGATTATCCGATATTTGAAATGTTTTGTCACATGTTTGATGTAATTTATTGATTACAGTAATACTACACAATAGTTAGGGGGTTAAAAGTGTGGCTCGTTGGTCTTTGTGTGGCTCGTTGGTCTTGTGGTTAGCGTATCTGCTTCCAATCATGAAGACCCCAGCCAGGGCTCGATTCCCGTTAAAGTCAGAAGTTTTTTAACTTCTGATTTGGATAAGTCCATCAGTTCTTGTCTTAGGAGTTGGTAATCGGTGATTTTGGAGCCGTCCTAGCAACGAAGCACATAATAAATTTCAGAGTTGTTCTGAATCGGCCTTGTTGATTCTGGCGTTGATTCGCGGGTGTTCGCAATGTCCATACCACTGATTGCTATATTTCCAATACAAAATATCGATCTTTGGTTGGTTATCGCTCACTCGTCGATTGCGTCGGGGCCTGCAGGGTTGGCTTGGTCGCTTTGATTTAAAGTCCCCCACTGAAAATCAGTTCTATAACTGAGTGGGTAGACTCTAAATAAATTTTATTATTTATTTATTTATAAGGGACACAGATAGGGTGCACCTTGCATTTCATTCTAGAAGCAAGCCACTTGGCACAGTTACTTATTTGACCTTATTGATTGATTAAATCGATGGTGCCAAGATGAAATTACCATTTGGCACCACTGGCACAGTGGCGGACTGGGGGCCGCCCAGTGACACATTGTATGTGCGATTTTGTATCTTTGATCAGTCAAACAAGCTGAGGGGGGACCTAAAACACTTATTAGAACCTTATTGATTGATTGAATGATGGTGCCAAGATGAAATTGCCATTTTGCACCCCCTTGGCACAGGGCGGACTGGGGGCCACCCAGTGTCACGTTGGATATTCGTTTGTGTATGTTCGATCAGTCGAACAAGCTGAGAGGGGACTAAAATCATTCGTAATGTTCCCTTCATTTCTATGAAGGTATCGTGGAAATCGTATTTGGCAGAATTTACCTTTTGGAGACAAAAAACGGCCATAAAGGCACTCAAATCGAATCGAGGACAAATTTGCCTGTTTTCTCTGGGATCTTGATAATTAAACACAAGAGGTAAGTTCTAATAAAGCAGGACACTAAAAATGGTAGCTTTTGGTTGTGAACATAAAAAAATGGCAAAAAAGGCGAAGTTTGTGAAAGCAAACATCGACTGCCCCTCAGCCTTAGGAGAGGTTGCAATGACTGTTATGTGACGCACAAAATATAAAGATATGTCTCGGTGTCGGTAAATTTAGGAGCTTTTGGCTGTGGGAATAAAAATAACATAAAGGCCAAAATTTCGCATTTTGTATGTAGCCTATGTGACACGTTGGATATTCGTTTTGAATATTCGATTAGTCGAACAACCGAGGGGACTAAAATCCTTCGTAATGTTCCCCTGAATGTTCCCCAACGTGTTAATCGAACTCTGCAATATTTTGCCTTTGGAGTTTAAAAACGGCAATAAAAGAAAATTTCAAAACCAAAGACTATTTGAATGATCGCTGGGAAGTTGGCATAATAATTCTTGATATTTAAAAACAATATATAAATAATATTGCAGGCACACTAGTTGGTACAAAAAGGCACATGAAATGCATTTAGATTCCCCAGAGAACATTGTACTCTTTACACTCCTGTAATTACGTTTAAATTTTTGGGGTCTCGCCTTCTTCAGCTGGGAATTGGCAATTCAGCAGTTTATCCGATCAATTAGGCAGTCAACGTTGACATGTATTTTCAGTCTATGCAAATGCTTTTTTCGCGGTTCTTTGGATCCAGTCAATTACGCCAGATGGGTTTCGTTCCATCTAAGGTACATGGTGCTAGAACAAATAAATCCCACTTTAAAACAAAATTCTGCTCTGGATCGTTCGTCGTCCACGAGTCTCAAAGGGCCCCTTTTCCACGATGGCACTAGATCTGGCGCATGAACAGCTAAATGCATATATCAAAGGTGATGGTGGAACATTGGTCTCACACAGAACTCTACTGTACAGGATATGTGAATGCTTGCAAACTCGCAGATATGTTCCTCAGTTCAAAAATTTGAAACGAGTCAAGGTATATCTGGTGATCTAGAAGATACGCCGATCAGATATCACCAAGACATCAAATCAATACGCACAACGTTCCAAAGAGACGTCGTCTCTGAAAGCAGTGTTTGGAAAATACGGAAATCCGTTCTTGGAAGATAGTGCCCGGGGCCTCCAACATTGAGTCCCAAACATTTAAGTGGCAGTTATTGTTTTTTGCTGCATTAATGGATACTATAAAGCGCAACAAATTTGCGGTATTTAGTAATCGGAAAAAAAAAGGTTTGAAAAAATAAAACAGGAAATAAAGTTGCCTCGGTAAGATATGACAGTTTACTTTTTAGCAATTTGTTTATAACATGTGCATGTGCATATCAGAGTCCAAACCATGAAGGAGATTTACAGGATTTCCCCGGACACTAAAACCAGCCATTTCCTCCTTTCCCTTGATCAGCAGGGGGGCCCTATGCAGCAACAAGTCAAAACTTCATTCAGTGTTGACGGCTTGTGAGGTGCAGTTGCTTAGTCTGTCCCACCTGTGCAAGCAGTACTAATGGTGCGGCTTAGAAAACTTTTTGCCCAAAAAAACAAAAAGGGACGTTCGAAAAATATATACGGTGTGTATCAACCATATCTCGGGGTCAGCTGGAGGCTCTGAGATCGCGCCGGACGTGTGGACTTGTTTTTTTGGGCGTCTACCTTGGTGATGGTCTTAAAAGGTTAATTGTGCATTGCAAGAGGGGAAAGAGTTCTTCTCCACCCTGGATACAGAGTCCTGATTTCTTTCAACGGGGGACTAAATGTCATCTTTGACCCTGTGCCCATGGAGAAGTTAAAGTCCATAATGGTTCGAATTTTTACACGGATGCCATTTACTTGCTTTTTCGGCTGTACAGAATCTATTTTGGAGAGCCGTACTTTGGGTGTTTTTTTGCTCTGGAAAAGGAAAAAAACCCCTCGCTGCGCATGTACTTGGCGGGCGCGACGCCTTTCCTGTTTTTCCCGTGCATGGTACACTGGGGGAAGAAAAGGGAAATCCTGCAGCAGTGCTGTCAATATTAAAATTATGTCATTTCACGAGAGACAACAATTATGGAAGGGGTTGTGTGGGGAAAAGTGCAAAGAATGTATACATAATTTGTCTATGTCTCAAAGAAACACCGTGTTTTTGTTCATATTTTTTTTTTGGTTTTGCGACTTTTATATAGTGATTTATTGTAACCTTTCTCAGGGCAATAGGGAATTCGATTATAAATTGGAATTATTGGTGCCATTGTATCAATTTTAATCTCAAAACAGAAACTTCAAATTCTTGCGCCTCCGCAATATATATTTTGGTTTGTGCGCAATTTTTCCCAAATTTTTGCCCCCTTTCCAACATGAGGCCAAATCGTTTAAAATTGAATTGTGCTGTTTTTTTAAAAATTTTTTCAAAAACTTTTAAAAAAAAGCTTCCAAATTGCTCAATTTTTGTCCAATTTTGTTCTTTTAAAAACGAATTTCGCCATCTTCCCCAGGGCTAAGAAAAATGGTTTTGATTTAATAAATTAGCCTTTTTGCCGTTTATGTAATCTCACAGCGAAAAGCAATTAATTTAGGTGTCTTTTGTATTTTACAGTTAATCCTTTGTGCTTATGGCCTGTCACAAATCTAAAAAGATATCAGTCAATAACTCTTTGCTTTGAAATGTGCCTTTATTTTCCCTTTTTTGTCTCCAAAAGGTAAATTCTGCCAATAACGATTTCCACGTTACCTTCATAGAAATAAGGAGAAATTTACGAATGATTTGAGTCCCCTCTCAGCTTGTTCGACTGATCGAACATATAAAAACGCACATACAACGTGTCACTGGGCGGCCCCCAGTCCGCCACTGTGCCAGTGGTGCAATATGGTAATTTCATCTTGGCACCATCGATTCAATTAATCAATAAGGTCTAATAAGTAACTGTGCCAAGTGGCTTGCTTCTAGAATGAAATGCAAGGTTGAATCCCTAACCCCCTAACTACAACGACTCATATCCGATTTGATCGTGTTTTCTTGTATAAAAGACGCGGACGCTTCTCTGAAGACTGGTTTTTAATTACGTAGGGAACAGGCATTTAATCTCTTAAAAATTAAAAAAAAATTGATGTTGTTATCTCTGAAACTTTGGCAAAATGCTTTTAAAAATAGTGTCAAAATTAATGATCATACGAACCATTTTTATCCAAAAATAATTCAACAATACATCATAAATGCTATGCTAGCTACTCTTCCACACCAAAAAACTACGTTTTGCACTTAACTATTACATTAATACTAGACGCCCGTCGGATTAATGTGATATAGCGCTCAGGGTGACATATTACTGGCCTCAGTATCCACTCTTTTTGTGAAATAATATATGTCGCCAAGGATTTACCCGTCGACATACTCATATGTTATTACTGGCCTCAGTACCCACTCCTTTAGTGAAATAACCTTTATTTCTATAGATTCTGGCTAATTTTTCACCTTTTTCTTTCAAAAGGTACTACATCACTAAACCTTAATGTCCATGTACAATATGAACGTTGTAGCCCCACCCGTTTGGTCAGAATCGGGCCCAAATAGTACGAAAATATCGCACTAAAAATCGAAAAAAATCGTAAAAGGACGATATTCATTAGAAATATTTAGCTTTGATTGCACAAAAAAAACGTGGCAGGTCTAAGTTCAAAGATTTCGAAGGTCCCCTCTTTTTTTCATCAAGATCGCACAATATGCCGTTTGCCCGTAGAGAGCGAACAAACAGACAAAAAAATCACCCGAGCTAATTTTTTGGGGATCAGTGAAATTGAAGTCTGCTTCGCTCATCCAATAAATAAAATTTTGAAAGACACTCGAATAGGTATAGTGTACTGATTGGTAATCGCACTGAGACAAGTGCTCCAATATTATGAATCTCGGATGAAAATCCAACTGGGTCAAAATCTATTTCAAAAGTCATCCAAACCAACAGAATTAAGCGCACCACTCTGATCTAGGAGGTCCCGAGCTCCAATCCCTTAAGGACCGGCAATCCTGACTGATGCAAGCGATTGAGTCCTCTTAAACTGCCCTCGGGCATCCCTTCACATTTGTCCCACCTGAAGAGGGGCATGAATTGCACCCTGGGCAGGCTTTCCACGATTATATATATATATATAATATATTTTTAGTCATCTAACTCGCAAGCGTTTGGCGGGATGCATTGGATTAAGACGTAAAATTGTCGAGTAATTTATTTAATATAATAAAGAACCTTTATTGGTCTCTGCAGCCAGAGCTGTTGCCTTGCGACACAGAATAACAAACAACAACACAATTGATAAAAATAATACATTGAAATAAAAAATTAACATTATTAACAAACATCTAAAATATAACCTACTTACTATATAAATAGTTTCTAAAAATACTTCTTTGCTACATTAAATGATTATAAAAAAATAATCATTAGTAATGCGAATGAATGTAATTATTATATTTTTTGAGTAAGTTTTAAATTTTATTATGTGGTACGAGTGCTTTTTATATGTGGTGATGCATGGATTGTTATAACCTTTATATTATGGTTAAGATGGACATGTTCAAACGTTATTTTATTATTTTTTTATCCAATGGTTGATCCAATTGTTAAATATCATTTACCGGTTGTACTAAAGTTTCATTTGAAATAAAAATTATGACGATTGGTGCTCCTCATCGACGCCACATCTGGCGAGGTTGGCATAATAAGAGCGGGAAGTTAAGGACACGATTACCAACAAGGCAAAAATCAAAACCAAGAAAACACATTCGTAATCTCGATTTCATAAAATCATTATTTCTTTAAAATACTGCCTCTGTGGTATTTTAACTACTTTATTCATAACTTTTAAATTGTTGATTTATGTGATAACATATCACAAGAACATGACCAAATACGGTAGGCCCTACTTTTTGTCAGTTGTGTGTAAATTGTGAACGTTGGCGTAGCTTGATGTTGACGAGTGCCAGGTTATCTGAGGCGCAGTCTGGAACGCAACGTGTAGCATGGGTTCATTGGTTGGCGGAGGCGCCGGGTCTAGTGCTGGACCGGCATCATTGGTTGGTGGAGGCGCCGGGCTAGTGCTGGACCGGCATCATTGGTTGGTGGAGGCGCCGGGTCTAGTGCTGGACCGGCATCATTGGTTGGTGGAGGCGCCGGGTCTAGTGCTGGACCGGCATCATTGGTTGGCGGAGGCGCCGGGTCTAGTGCTGGACCGGCATCATTGGTTGGCGGAGGCGCCGGGTCTAGTGCTGGACCGGCATCATTGGTTGGTGGAGGCGCCGGGTCTCGTGCTGGGCGGCATCATTGGTTGGTGGAGGCGCCGGGTCTAGTGCTGGACCGGCACCTCCACCAACTCGGTCGTTTCGTTACTATTGATTACATGTTTCAAGCCCATGTACATATAGTTATTGATTGGCTTGGATTGAAACCCAGATCCTCCGGCTCTAGGTATCAGTGCTCGAACTATTTGAGCTGCCTGGTTTACAGATTGCTCCCCTGTGTTGTGATTTGTGATTGTGGAGATCCATGATATTAATTTAATTTCAATAGATACATACGATGAACGTTATACAATTCAACGACGATGTTTGCCTACATCTCATGATACGGACATGAGGAAAATGATATTGATTCTGTTGGTTTCCACTTTTGGAGATTTCATTACTATTCTGCAAGCAATGTGAAAAATATTCTCTACCAAACTAAACGTTAAAAACACGAAAACCATTAGGTTTATGGAAACCACTTTAGAATTCATAGCGACATGAATTTTTACTCAATTTATTGAACTAAACGGCCGCGATGCGATTCGGTTATACGACCCAAAACTTCGGCACGTTCCGGTTATTAAGTGTTGGTCCCTCGACCTCGGCTCGGCTGTCATCGGCTCGGAGTGATGACGTCAGAGCTGTGAGGAGGACCCTAGACCCCTCGGCTCGGCTGTCATCGGCTCGGAGTGATGACGTCAGAGCTGTGAGGAGGACCCTAGACCTCGGCTCGGAGTGAGGAGGGACACACCTTGCTGCCTTTGTTGTGTTGGTACCTTGCTTGGTACCTTGCTAGGCTAGATTATATTCATTCATAGTCAATTGATGGTTGACATACATAAGCTAGACATGGCCACATTGACTTATAAGAGCATAAATAATTAAGCGAGCGAAGCGAGCTTTTTCATTTGACTCTGCCGGAAAAATTAGTCACTGGTTTTGTTTTTGTTTGTTTTTGTTTTTTTGTTTTTTTTTGTTTTTTTTTGTTTGTATGTCTCGCCATAACGTTCGAACGGAGGCTCGGATCGAGTTGTAATTTTGACCATCCGCAAGCTTCGTTCTCGATTGAATGCCATTAGTTTTGTAGCAAAATCGTTAAAAAGTTAAAAAGTTACATTAAAGTTAATCGATTTTTTTTTCAAACTAAACGGCGACAAAATCTGAGATGGCCAAATCATTTAGAATGTCCGTCCGGTCACGAATATGTTAATTTTATTTTGATCCGATAAGTAGTGCAGATAGAAATTACATTATAACAAAGTACGGTTACCATGGCAACGGAAAGTCGCGCAGCTTGTTTGGCTCGTGATAGCGGTCGAACGGAGGCTCGGATCGATTTGAAATTTTGACCATCCGCAAGCTTCGATTTGGATTGAATGCCATTAGTTTTGTGGAAAAATCGTTCAAAAAGTTAAAAAGTTACATTAAAGTTAATCGAAAGTTTTTTTTTAAACTAAACGGCGACAAAATCTGAGGTGGCCAAATCATTTAGAATGTCTGTCCGGTCACGAATATGTTAATTTTATTTTGATCCGATAAGAAGTGTAAATGGAAATTACATTATAACAAAAGTAACGTTGTCATGGCAACAAAAAGACGCGCGAAGTTTCGAATGCACTGCCACCTAGAAGTAATCAAAATATTTTCGAGGAAGCAGTGTATTATTTGTCACCAAAGAAGTCAAGGTCCTCTCTAGATGGCGGTGGATTTTATCCACAAAGTAAAGATTTACACACGGGTTTACCCAAATACCTTGGCAATAATAAATAATATTGGAAACATGGCCCTGTGGACAGCGAACGTTGCATATTTTAAAATTTAAAAAAATGTGCAATGTGGGTCAGCTATAGCACGTGCTCGCTTATCAACGCGTCCAACAGAGCGTTTCCTAGTTAACTTACTATGAAACTACAATATTGTGCGACAATAGACCGGCAGACTTGCCACTACACTAAAATTATATCATCTAGGATAGATTACAAAGTATTACAGATTGAGTTTCTCCGATTGTAGGACTAAAAGGTACAATAACACATTTTTCAGTTCATTTCTAAATCTAGAAATAATATCGATTATTAGCCACTAGTACCACCTTGCTGGACTAGATCAATACACAATACAGCCAACTGCAGGTTCTTTCAAGGTTTGTGTAAGTCATGTGGTGCATTCTTGGAGTGATATTCAAAGTAAATTCAAGTCTGAACTATCCGAGCAACAACAAGCTTGGAAGGTAGGCCTAATAACGAAAGTTTTAACAACGAGAAAATATATTCACATTGTAGTTGTGAAAATGATACGGTTTAGAGTTAAAATACTATAAATAATTCAAAACAAAACCCCTACCATGTCCTCCGTGTTTATATTCACTTTTTATCGACGAAGTTGTTCTGGTGCGGGCTTAGCCTGTCACGGGCAGGATGCATCGGGGGGGGGGGGTTGCATTAGGGGAGGATAAAAACCCGACTTGTTGCTGTTGCCCCCCCCTCACCCCGGACCCCGCCCAGGGCGCGGCCGTCAGGGGGGGGGGGACGGGTCTAATGATAGCCCGTGTTAATGGCAAAGAGTCATGGAAGCTGCAGACCCAGCTTACTACGTGTAATAAATATAGGTATTATGCGAGCGAGGGGTAGACTAGGATCTACATTGGCGCAGCAATATTCACGCAGTTCAAAATACATTACAATGCCTAAACTTGGAGAAGACTACTATATACGATGGTTTATATTATAAAAGTCATGAGTTGTTTAGATCTATTTACATCTACTATGCACCAACAATCCAGATGTTCGACCGGCAATCGGGAGACCGAGGTTCGATACCCCGCTGGGATGGATTTTTTAATTATTGGATTGATTTCTATAAAATAAATAAAGTAATTTCGCATTAAGTCTACACCCACTCAGTCACAGTACTGATTTTCAGTGGGGCACATTAAACTTAAAGCCGACCAGGCCAACTCTGTAGACGCCGGCCCCATCGACGAGCAAACAATGACCAACCAATTGAAGACCGGTTTATTTAAGTAGGAAACACCGATCAATCAAGCTGGACACGATGACACCCGCGGATCAAGCTGGACATGATTTCACCCGCGGATCAAGCTGGACATGATGACACCCGCGGATCAAGCTGGACATGATGACACCCGCGGATCAAGCTGGACATGATGACACCCGCGGACAGCGTCAAAATCAGAAAGGCTGATTCGGAACAACAGCTAAGAATTAATCGTTATGTGCTCGTTACTAGGACGGCTCCAAAGTGACCGTTTACAAGTTTCTAAGCCAAGAACTGATGGACTTATGTCCAAATTAGAAGTAAAAAACTTCTGACTGTAGCAGGAATCGAAACCTAACCTTCTGCATTGGAAGCAGAGCCACTTATGTGAGTGATTTAGTGTTTGATTGTATTTTATTATTAGGACGCGAAGCTCCCATATTATTCGTGAATCACTTACCTCTCTGTCTGTCTGTCCGTCCGTTTGTCCGTTTGTCCGTTTGTCCGTTTCCGTCCGTCCGTCCGTCACCTCTCACGATAAAACCGAACATGACTTACAACTTACATTCGATCTTTTGTTGGCACTATAAATTATTTTTCCTTGACTTTATATATAGCTGCTATGATGTTACGATGATTTATAGACAGCCGTGGTCGCGGGTTCGATCCCCGGTGGAGGCACTTTTTTAATTACTGGGCCTACCATTTGAACAGCGTCAAAGCGCCTACTACACAAACAGCAATTGAGAAGAGATGTTTACCCAGTGGCCCGATAACTTACTTGGTAAAGCATCGAAAGAAAAGACGGAGGTCACGGGTTCGATCCCCGGTCGGGACAAATCTTACTTCATCCCTGTACTTACAGCAGGCTCACGTAGAAAATTTGTGATTTCATATAGCCTTTATTTTCTGTGAGTTGACCAATATTTGCGCAAGAAGTTACAATTTAAAAATATTACAATTATTTTGGTTGATACTCCTACCAACAGTAGTTTTACGAACGATTCGGATGGCTGATATTTTTATTATTGCTGTAACTGTAACTCTAACTTGCATTGAGGCAAAACCTTTTACCCATAATTTTTCTTTCTACATTAACAATTTGAAATTTGTCATTTTTTAAATGAATTTTTATTTTTTTATTTTTTTCCTCGATCTTTTAGGGAAAAAATGCTGATTTTGAAATCCAAATTGCTATCAAAGTTGAAAAAAATGCTAAATTTGAGTATATTTTAAAAAATTAGATTTTTTGCAATTTTTTGCCTGTTTAAATTGAATCAACTACAGGCAAACAAAATATCCGGGACATCCCGGAAAATTGTATATTTTTGTGTTTTTATACACAATTCGATTTTTGATCAATTATAAAAATCGTTCGAATCATTAGGATTTAGTAAGGAAATATGCTACCAATTCAGAACAAAACGAAGCAGCTTTTTGACCGGGTGTAAAGTATGAAAAACGTAATGATTCAATTGTATAGATTTTGAAAAGAAGTGGTAACTATCATGTGTACCACTAACCTATAAAGGGTTAAAAAATATTTGACTTTAAATTTCTCGAGGTCTAAGATTCTTTCTCATGGCATTTCAAATACCTTCACCGTAACGGAAAATGTAAAAGCTAAGTAAAGTGAAGTAAAGTATGCATTAGTTTGTTGATTGGTACGTAATAAAAATAACGGCAGTCAAGTTTGGTATCATATTAACGTAAGAATAACTGAATAGATGGATAAATAAACAATCTGGTATTATAGTAATAATATAATAAAACGAAACATTAGCCAGGTTACTTAATATAAGCTGGATGGAATAATAAGTAGTAGTTTAATATATTTTACTTGTCCCTTGACGGGACAGTCGGCCAGTGAAGGTTAATGGACGATAGGGTGGGTCGAAAAAATGTTTTTTTCTACCATCGAATTCTAATAGGGCTTAAAAGTTACGTATTTGCATGATTATCAACGGAAAAATATTGACATCATACGTCGGATCTTCAAATCGCACAAATGACTTAAAGCTTGTAAAAATTACAAAACACGCAAAATTTTCCAAATCTTTGACCATTTCACGATTTTTTAAAAATTACTTAGATCTCACCACGAGTTGGTGGATGAATTTTGAAATGGTAAAAAATTTGGAATTTTACCAAACTTTAGACCCTTTGCGCGAACTGAAGATCCAACGTATGAGTTTTTTCAATATTTTTCCGTTGACTAGCATATTACAACAAATACGCAACTTTTCAGTTCTAAGAAAATTATTTGATACTCGAAAATCGTTTTTTTTTTTACCCACCATAATGGCACACATGCACCCACCTTAAAACCTTGCTTATTACTAGGTGGTATTAGAGAACTTGATATAAATATAAATATATAAATTTTATGTACGAAGTTAGTGAAAGAATCGAAACAAATGGAAGATTCACAGGCACATTTTGGTCAATTGCTTGACTTAGATGTTTGCTCAAGTACACAAACTTAGAATTCAAGGTAGGCCTACTTATCAAACACACTTCAAATTCCACAACTCTAAATGTTTTTGATTCATACTTCGTAATCGTAAACCGTGTTTTGTGAACACAGTGTTAACACGTTGACTGTCACACCAACAACACCGAGTCGACAACAACATGGAGGCTGAAAGGGAAATAATTAAATGTGGTTACTGAGGGAACGCGGTGTAAATGTGCGCGCCTGTCATAGAGGTGCGTGGATGTTTGCAGAGGGCCGGGATAAGCTACCACCATGTAGAGAGTGGCATAATGTGCGCGCCTGTCATAGAGGTGCGTGGATGTTTGCAGAGGGCCGGGATAAGCTGCCACCATGCAGCCATGCACCATGCACCATGAAGCCGCTCGGGCTCCGGACGCCATGTTTCTGCCAAACATTATTTAGCTGCGTCGACTGCAGGAAAGCAAACAAATATGGCTTGTAACAGACATCAGGAAGTTGTAGTCTGGTGTAGGCCACGTTTCGATTAATTTACGTTAGCTGACGTAGCTAATAAATGGTTGGGCTAAAACATGGCGGCCTGTTATCTCGCCAGGCTCGTAGATATTTGAAGTCCAGCACGGTACCCTGCGGTACAGATCGGTACCCTGCAGTCCAGCACGGTACCCTGCGGTCCAGCACGGTACCCTGCGGTCCGGCACGGTACCCTGCGGTCCAGCACGGTACCCTGCGGTCAGGCTCGGTACCATGCAGTCCATCACGGTACCCTGCGGTCCAGCACGGTACCCTGCGGTCCAGCTCGGTACCCTGCGGTCCAGCACGGTACCCTGCGGTCCAGCTCGGTACCCTGCGGTCCAGCACGGTACCCTGCGGTACAGCACGGTACCCTGCGGTCCAGCACGGTACCCTGCGGTCCAGCACGGTACCCTGCGGTCCAGCACGGTACCATGCGGTCCAGCACGGTACCCTGCGGTCCAGCACGGTACCCTGCGGTCAGGCTCGGTACCTTACGGTACAGATCGGTACTATGCAGTCCATCACGGTACCCTGTGGTCCAGCCCGGTAACTTTCAGTCCAGCACGGTACCATGTGGTACAGATCGGTACCACGCAGGAACTCAAGCGTAATAGTGGTGATATTTTCATGCGACGGTAGAATGTGGAATTTGGAACTTCCTTCGTCGGACATGAGAATGTTTCATATAATTGTCGCATATATTTGTTGGCAATTGTGTAAAAGAGTCACATTGTTAAACATACAGGGATGAGAGGAATACAGAGATACATTAACAAATATATGACCTCTAGTTTAAAGAAGGATTAGTTCAATTCGATCCATTTTAAAGATACGTATTTCTTAGTTAAGTGCATACAATCAATATGTTTCTATGTGATTTTATAGATAGTGACTACAATGCTGGGATAATGATATTTTAGACAGAAATTACAAAAGTGGTACTCCTAGGAATTGAACCCTGGACGACCAATATAAGTTATCTAAAGGACGCTTATTTTAAAATCAAGTGAAAAATACAGTTTTTTACATTGCCTGATATAAAATAGGTGTGCCATATAATTTAGTATTTTTGACAATTTGCATGTATTATTTGTAACATATTTTAAATAGAGTATTTAAATACTTTTGACATTTTATGTTACGTTCATATGCCCAGAAGAGCCACAGGGAAGAGATATTTACTCATCCATCTGAACTTTTATTATGCGCCCGTATCAATCATGTGATCACACTTCACCGTCTCATTTTGTATTATTTGTTATCGTATTTGTATTTGTATTTCATAATGTGGTTCTAAGAGGTCTGCAGCTGCTGAGGCATGGAAGGTGAGATACGTTGAGACTATTGACATGAAACGTACAACTTCAGCAAGAAATAATAACACCAACATGCGAACAACCGTTGTTGTATCCAAACCGACCAATAAACATTCGTCTAGCAACTACCATCGCCGTCAGTAATAGTAAGCCAAGATTAGTCTCGGCAGCCAAACACTTGCCTTTCCAGCATAATTGATTGATAATTTTATTATTGTGTATGTAAATTATTTGTAACTGTTCTGTGTCAAATGCAAACTTATGGTTCAAAGGCAGTACTTTGTTTAAAAATGAATTGATATCACTATCACAACGATTCGACCTGAGTATGTGCGTTCGTACTTAAAAAAATGTTGATTTCCCTTCATGTATTCCGAAAAGTACGAAAGTTCTGCATTGTACACACGGGGAGTCCGTATGCACCTGAGACTGTTAAAAAATAATTATAGCAAAAAAAAGAACAAACAAAGAAGAATAAAAATAAACACGTTTCAAATGACATATATAAAAAAAAGCAATCTTAGTTATTAAATATAGCATTATAATAGAAAATTGTTAACATTTTAAAGGTTGATATAAAAATGCCTCTTAAATGGGGTATTAAACCGCTAAACTCAAAAAATATATTTCATTCGGGCTAGCTAGTTATGAATTTAGAAATTAACAGAAAAATTATTGGGTCCAACAATGGACCCCCAAAAAATAGTCAAACTTCGTATTTTTCGAGCTAGGTCCCATCGGCAAAAATCTCCTATAAGAAATAACATGGGGACGATCTCAATGCACTGTGACCTTGGACGATTTTGATCCAAAAAAAATATTAGCCATTATTGACGTACTCGACAGGCTTTTCTGTAAATCCTCTATATTTTGTGTTGTAATTTGGGCAAGTGGTTTGGTAAATAATAATATGCTGATTACCATGAAGGGGTGTGATTTTGGAATGCATATTTTTGCGTGATTGAGTGTAAATTTGTGCACAGTTTTAAGACACAATGTTATAAAGGACCATTTTAGATTGTTACAATTCTCTAGTATTTATGTGGAACGAAAAAGAAGCAGGTAAAAGCCAATTTAAGAAATTTCGCAAAACGTTAATTTTCGCAAAATTTCTGTATAAAAAAATTTAAAAAATTGTGTAAAATCACCGTAACAAGATATATATTTTTTTAAACGGTCATTTTAGTGTAGTGTTATGCTATTGATTATGTGGGGAAATTATTTTAGGGGGTAATAGCACCTTATACTGAAAACTAAAATCAAAATTCTGATCACTATGCGCCTCGGATTAGTGTTCAAGCTAATAGTAGTCCTTCATTTCCGACCTGGTAGCAGGAAGTCCCTGAATGAACCCTCCAATCCGCGCAGTAAATCCGCTCCCGTCTCGTCCATATTTAACGCTAATCAAATAATCCCGTGCGAGACGGCCTCATAAATAAATCCGCACATTAGGGACCTAATCACTCGCTATGCAGAGCAGAGTAAGAGCACTCGCCATGCACAGCGGAGGTTAAGAGCACTCGCCATGCAGAGTGGAGTAAGAGCACTCGCCATGCACAGCGGAGGTTAAGAGCACTCGCCATGCAGAGCTGAGGTTAAGAACACACGCCATGCAGAGCAGAGGTTAAGAGCACTCGCCATGCTGAGCGGAGGTTAAAAGCACTCGCCATGCTGAGCGGAGGTTAAGAGCACTCGCCATGCAGAGCGGAGGTTAAGAGCACTCGCCATGCAGAGCAGAGGTTAAGAGCACTCGCCATGCACAGCGGAGGTTAAGAGCACTCGCTGAGTCTTGTGGGAAGATTGCTGTTGTTTTCTCCCGTGTGGAAGCCCCCACGTTTCTAAACATCAGTATTCCATTCTAAATTCAACCTTCGAAAATATGTACTCGGTGCCTTGATCCTGGCGTATTCAAAGATGATGTTACAAAATACAATGGTATATTAAGTTACTGCTTGTTGTGCAGTGAGCACATTAGAAACTAGAGCGCGTGTTGTTTTCTAACACCCGAATAATTTCACTAATTTTTTAATTTTTCTTATTTTACACTTAATTGAATACGCGAAACGTAAAATTAAATTTTAAAGAGGGCTTTAATTGGATCTCAAGTTTTATACATTGGAAAATAATTAAAAATAGTGTTAAGAATTATGCCCTTGGTGGTGTCCTAATGCAAGGTAGCACGCGTCCTCTTCCTTGGTGGTGTCCTAATGCAAGGTAGCACGCGTCCTCTTCCTTGGTGGTGTCCTAATGCAAGGTAGCACGCGTCCTCTTCAAGCAGCCAAAGACAATCCCGGCGCTGACTTCGTAGCTAGTCAATCTTCCGTAGATTCCCTCGGGACGCGTCCCTTCCAATAACACGGGACGATTGAATCATCCCGGAGAAAGTTCAATCCAATCCAGGCCGGGATCGAGTTAGTGTGGACTCTGGTTCGCCCTCAGGATGTTTAACGCCAGATATGAAGCGAGAGGGAAATTCTGGCGCCATCAATTCTGTTCTTACTGAAGGTTTGGTTTGTAACAGGCCTCGTAAACCAAGCCAGCGACAACCTGACTGACCTAACATTATCCATATTATATGTAATCCGAACACTTTCTGATACACTGTATCGTAATAAACTTTATATTGTACGATTACAAGTTCAATTCCATAATTTAATTCCATCGTGACCAATTACAATTATTTTTCAACTTAATAATTGGATGAACGAAACGAATCAATTTCACTGACCACCCCAAACAATTTAGCTCAGGTGTTTTATTTATTTATATTCTCTGTCTGTTTGTTCGCTCTCTACCGGGCAAACAGCATATGCGATCTTGATGAAAATTGGAGGTGACCTTCGAAATCTCTAAACTTAGTCGTGCCACTTTTTTTTTGGTATAATTGAAGAATAATTTCTCATGAATATAGTACTTTTACGATTTTTTTCGATTTTGAATGCGATATTTTCGTGATATTTGGGCCGATTCTGACTAAACGAGTGGGGCTACAACGTTCATATTTTACATGGACATTGAGGTAATGGTGATGTATTGCCTTTTGAAAGAAAAAGTAACTGTTGAAAAAGTTAGCCAGAATCCCTAGAATAAAGGTTTTAATATGAGTTTTTTTAGGTATATGTAATAACAATTAACAAGTAACAATAGGAAATTGACAACAATCGCCTACAATGCGTTAAAAAAGCACTTGCATAAGTAAAGAGATCCCACGCAAACTTAAAACTTATAAAACAAAGCTCATCCATTAACGCGACTAAAAAAAGCGTTCGCGAAGCGGCCTAGTAGTATTGTTACAGCTAATCATTTTATGCTTTAGCAAGACGATATTTTTTATCAGTAAATTTTGTTTTTTCTAGAAATGTTTAGTGGTATGACATTACCATGTATGCAAGAAATATAATTAGTTCGATGGAAGAACGAACTGTGCTAGAACCACACCTTTTTGTAACGGATAGTGTTTTACAAATAAATTTTACTTTTAATTCTAATTCTAAAGATATAAGTGTGAACAGGGTGCACGCGTTTGTATTTTTATCTCAAATCCTCTTACAGTTTGATATGTTTTTTTTGGGGGGGGATTAAGGACGCGTCAACCGTTAGGTCATAATGCACCCCTCTAGCCTAAGGGATATGGGGAGGAGGAACCCATGCTGGTCGGAACAAGCCACGGGTAGGGGGGGGGGAGGGGGGTTCTCACGTCGCGGTCGTCGTAGACTTTGTCATCGTTTGTTGTGTCCTTGTCATCGTCGCCGGGGAAGTCGTCAAGGAAGGGGGGGGGGGTGTCCCAGACGACGATTGCAGAGATCGCCTCTAGATTCGGTGAGTAAAGTTTAGAAATAATGCCCACGTTGAGTGCCTAGTGTTGTGGTCCACTAAACAAAGATATTAAATGGAATACAAATTAAATTTTTGGGTTTTTATTACTCATTGTTTATGTTTAAAAAAAAATTGATTATGTGTTTATTACAGGACTATATAATAATCAATATATATATATATATATATATATATATATATTAGAATCACAATTGTAAACTGTTTCGGGTTATTTCGCCACGTCGATTTGACTAACCCATGTCAACGCTTACCCATGTCCTGATGACGGACCCCAGAGCGGTCCAGAAACGTTGACATGGGTAAGTCAAATCGACGTGGCGAAATAACCCGACAAGTTTACAATTGTGATTCTAATACTTCGGGCCACGAAAGCCTTAAAAACTTATATATATATATATATATATATATATATATTAAAGTAATCGGTTTTTCGGTTTCAATGCCACGTATATTATCATTGGGCCGACGTTTCGATGAGATTTCACTCATCATCTTCAGGGCCAATACAACTTTAAATATTAAAAACGAAAACTAAATCACTATTGATAAATACAGAACAAAACTGGAGAGAAAAAAACAACAAAAGTCAACAAAAGAAATCACTGCACACATGACGAATTAATACCATTCAAAGAAAGTCATTGAAAAGCTTGTCGTTGCAAAGAAACAAGAAAGACATTACATCTACGTCTTTACGTTTTGCGTTTTTTTTCGTGACTTTTGTTGTTTTTTTCTCTCCAGTTTTGTTCTGTATTTATCAATAGTGATTTAGTTTTTCGTTTTTAATATTAAAAGTTGTATTGGCCCTGAAGATGATGAGTGAAATCTCATCGAAACGTCGGCCCAATGATAATATACGTGGCATTGAAACCGAAAAACCGATTACTTTAATACATATCGGCCACGAAAACCTTCAAAAACATTATATATATAAAAAAAAATATATAAAACGTCTATATTTGAAGAGGATGCATCAATGTACGTTAAAACTTAAAGTTATAATTAATTATAATAGTGATTGATGTAATTGGTATATATATAATATTATGGAACGTTACATTCGTTCACATCTTCCGTTTATTTTTAATACAGCCCATTACAAAATATACCGACCAGTGTTTGTACCCGGGTCTTCCACTTTCCGGGTAGATGCTTTAGCCAACTGGAAGAGTGAAAAAGTGGAAAGCCCCGGAATGTTTGAGAACCGGGTTCAAACCACGAACAGTATAGATTTTGTAATTTCTATATTGTATTAAAAAAAAAAAATACTTTAACGAGTGTTTCCCGACCAATGAAATTGAGAGATCTTAGTATTGAAACGTTCTTTTCTTTATGTTGTGAACAAGACTCGGACGAGGCACCTGAACAAGGGTGACGTCACTCTACTGGTAGTGGCGCGAGAATCACGCGTGTACCGTAAGATTCACACGTTGTAACTTGATTGGCCGAACACTTAAGGACGGGACAGCCAACCAGGGCTAGAGTTAAAGTCAAGGTTGTTTAAATCAGTGCTACGAAAGCGATTGGAAAAAGTTCAACCTTATTCCGCAACCCCCCCCCCCCCCCCCATTAAGGAGATTTATTGAAGTAGTAAAATGTAACAAGCGCTAAATCGGTACGCGTGTAAGTGTTAATTCAGCACACGCACTGACGAACTCTGACGTGTCTACCGCAGAAGACCATACTGCGCTGCTGTTTCGATATTTTCTAATATGTTTTTTTGTTTTATGCTGTTTTTTTTGTGAAACATTGCTCACTGCTCAGGGACAACGCCCCAACTCAGCTTGGTCCTAAGTGTACAAGCACACCGAGGCTTATACCAGCGGCGTTCTAACGGCCACCTAGATTTCCAATTATATGTTAATAATACTCCAACGTTTCAAATAAGAAAACACACTGCCCTGCAAAGAACATACATTTCAACAATAAAGCAATGAAAACTGGTTCGTCCGGATTATCCACCAGGTTCGCACGATCAGGGTTTAGTCACAGGATTGTAATTCCAGCATGACTAACACGTCATGGCTGTGACCAAACATCGATAGTGCTGCTCTCTGGTGGGAGATTAGAGACTCACAACTGCAGGGAGAGCACTGCAACCAAAATGTCGCTATAACAATATTTTCTTCAACCACATCACTGTGCTGAGAGTTTTGATTATTATAATATTCAGTTGAGAATTTACTAATTTGGTAAAGCTATTTTTTGTAATATGGTCAAATCATAATTGGATGAGCGAAGCGAAGACTTCAGTTTCACTGACCCCCAAAAAATTTAGCTCGGGTGTTTTTTTTTGTTTGTTTGTTTTTCTGTCTGTTTGTTAACTCTCTACCAGGCAAACGGTATATCCGATCTTGATGAAAATTTGAGGGGACCTTCGAAATCTCTGAACTTAGAGGTGTATTGTTTTTGGGTACAATCGAAGAAATATTTCTCATGAATAGCGTACTTTTACGATTTTTTTCGATTTTTAGTGCGATATTTTCGTGACATTTGGGCCAATTCTGACCAAACGGGTGGGGCTACAATGTTCATATTTTACATGGACATTAAGGTTATGGTGATGTAGTACCTTTTAAAAGAAAATGTTGAAAAAGTTAGCCAGAATCTATAGAAATAAAGCTTTTAATATAAGTTTTTTGATTTTTATGCGATATTTTCGTGCCATTTGGGCCAATTCTGACCAAACGGGTGGGCTTCAACGTTCATTGGATGAGCGAAGCGAAGACAAAACTTAAATTTCACTGACCCCAAAACAATTAACTCGGGTGTTTTTTTTTTTTTTTTTTTTTTTTGTTTGTTTGTTTTTCTGTCTGTTTGTTAACTCTCTACCAGGCAAACGGCATATCCGATCTTGATGAAAATTTGACAGGACCTTCAAAATCTCTGAACTTAGAGGTGTATTGTTTTTGGGTACAATCGAAGAAATATTTCTCATGAATATCGTACTTTTACGATTTTTTTCGATTTTTAGTGCGATATTTTCGTGACATTTGGGCCAATTCTGACCAAACGGGTGGGGCTACAACGTTCATATTATACATGGACATTAAGATTATGGTGATGTAGTACCTTTTGAAAGAAAAAGTTGAAAAAGTTAGCCAGAATCCATAGAAATAAAGCTTTTAATATAAGTTTTTTGATTTTTTTGCGATATTTCCGTGCCATTTGGGCCAATTCTGACCAAAACAGGTTAGGCTACAACGTTCATATTATACATGGACATTAAGGTTATGGTGATGTAGTACCTTTTAAAAGAAAAAGTTTAAATAGTTAGCCAGAATCCATAGAAATAAAGCTTTGAATATAAGTTTTTTACAAGTAAATAATACGCATACACAAGTAACAAAAGAAACTTGACAACAATCACCTACAATGCGTAGGCAGCAAAACAAAGAACTTGCAAAAGTAAAGATATCCCACGCAAACTAAAAATTTAAAAAAGCTCATCCATCAACGCGGCGGGACTTTAGCGTTTTCCTAGTATTATACATGGACATTAAGGTTATGGTGATGAAGTACCTTTTGAAAGAAAAAGTGACAAAGTTAGCCAGAATCCATAGAAATAAAGCTTTTAATATAAGTTTTTAACGGTAAATAAAACAAATTGACAAGAAACAATAGAAACTTGACAACAATCACCTACAATGCGTGGGCAGCAAAACAAAGCAACAAAGCACTTGCAAAAGTAAAGATATCCCACGCAGACTAAAAATTTAAAAAAAGCTCATCCATCAACGCGGCGGGACTTTAGCGTTTTCCTTGTATGGTCAAATCATAATTGATTGAGCGAAGCGAAGACTTCAGTTTCACTGACCCCCAAAAAATTTAGCTCGGGTGTTTTTTTTTGTTTTTTGTTTGTTGGTTTTTCTGTCTGTTTGTTAACTCTCTACCAGGCAAACGGCATATCCAATCTTGATGAAAATTGGAGGGGACCTTCAAAATCTCTGAACTTAGAGGTGTATTGTTTTTGGGTACAATCGAAGAAATATTTCTCATGAATATCGTACTTTTACGATTTTTTTCGATTTTTAGTGCGATATTTTCGTGACATTTGGGCCAATTCTGACCAAACGGGTGGGGCTACAACGTTCATATTATACATGGACATTAAGGTTATGGTGATGTAGTACCTTTTGAAAGAAAAAGTTGAAATAGTTAGCCAGAATCCATAGAAATAAAGCTTTTAATATAAGTTTTTTTACGGTAAATAATACCAATTGACAGGTAACAATAGAAACTTGACAACAATCACCTACAATGCATAGGCAGCAAAACAAAGCACTTGCAAAAGTTAAGATAATATCCCACGCAAACTAAAAATTTTAAAATGCTCATCCATCAACGCGGCGGGACTTTAGCGTTTTCCTAGTTATGTATTAGCAAAAAACGTTTTTCTGTAGCTAAAAACTAAGCAAAAAACGACTAAAATTCACTTTTTATTTATTTGTGGGCAAACCGTTGGGTACGGTACCATCTTCGAGAATGCCGTCCAGCATGGATTGCCTCATCTTATATCATTCTTTATGCTCTTAAAAATAACTGTGCGAAGCGGCACCTTATCTAGATTTGCAGTTTTATCTTTTGAACCAAGCCAACTAATAGAATCTCCTGAACATGAATATGCTTCTCAACCGACTACTGCATTCGTCCTAGGGGAGACGGGGGTTCTAAAGCCGCCACTCAGATCTAGTTCTGCTCGCCACCACCGACCTAGTATCAGCACCTCCCGTCTCCCAGTCCCCGGAGAACTAGGACGAGCATTGTTGCCAAGCTGTGTTGGGCGGCGAGGCGGCAACAGCGCACTATAGAATATCGGGTGTCGGAAGCGAACAATGAGGGACAAGCAGGGCTGTTGTTCATCAGACATTGAAGAATATCTATCGATGAAAATTTTCATTGTGTACCCACCTATAACAATATCATTGAAATTTGTGGTTAATAACATACCTGTATCTCCGATGGTCTTGTTTTATAATAATATCTAAGTACTCAGTCTTGTTTTGTGATCTTAAACTTCAGCCTGAATTATACTGTTCAATGTTTTCGTTCAAGATTCCTTGTATTTAAGGGCGAAAAGTCATCAATTCAAGGAGATATTATTGTATTTTATCATCTTTGCACATGTTGATTGTGTTTTGTCCTTGAATTCAATGAAACTTGAACGAAACATTGAACCGTCTCACAGGATATTATATTAGTGGTGGCCGTCTGGTAGTACCATGCAGGTGTTACAGTAGGCTACTGCCACCGCTTCAAAGTGTGCAGGCCTTCCCCAAGATTGAAAGCTGTGATGTCACAATGTCATACAAGTTAAAGTTAAATTGGATTAAGGGCGGGTCAACCGTTAGGCCATAATGCGCCACTATGGGCTAAGGGATGTGGAACCAGCCACTGGTGTAGAGGTTAGAAAGGGCGCTTCTCACATCGTGGTCGTCATTTCTTTGTCATCGTTCGTGTTGTCATGTTCGTCGTCCTTGTCGAGGAAGTCGTCATAGACTGCCGACCGCCAGAGCTCGTCTCCAGTTTTAGAATACATAATAGCTGCCTTTTGGGAGATGTACTTTTTCTCTTTCGTTGCCTATTACGATGAGCAGAGCCATGCTCTGGGCCAAATTCTACCCATGGCCCAGACAAAGCACTATGTCATACCATCTTCGTAGTCCTACAATTGCATCATGTAACGACGCCAACCAATGTTTTGTAATTAGTTTATAAAAGTTATGTGTTGTTGAATACTAAGCATTTCGCATTGCCTGTTAAAATATGAATCTTACTTTCCAAACTTCTGCTTCGTATTAATAAAGCTTTTACGCGTTTTCACAAAACACTTGCAACTCAAACATCTGTTTTAGTCATTAAATGGGAAAGTGTATTTTGATCTCTGCGAACATTTTGTTCAATTGTATCATAACTGTTAATTACATCAACATCTGACAGGCAAAACTATCTGTTCAAATGTGTTAATTTGTGTTCGTTGTACTTTTGAACAATCATCATTGTCAAACCAAACGCCAATTGCCAAATGAAAAACTATGTTTTAAAAGGGTATGAGCGGTAGGGAGGATGGGGTCGGGGATAAGGGGGCGAGTTTAAGCCAAACACAATACCGTAAAGTTCGCCATTCGGATCAGTTTCCACTTTTAGTTGAACCAATAAATAACGTCTATACCATGTATCGGGTCAACCCCCCCCCCCAACTCCTCAGTTGTTGTCCGCCCAGAGCGGTGACATTGAATAAGCTAGGGGACTCCCCGCTTGAGCGGTGACATTGAATAAGCTAGGGGACTCTCCGCTTGAGCGGTGACATTGAGCTAGCTAGGGGACTCCCCGCTTGAGCGGTGACCTTGAATAAGCTAGGGGACTCTCCGCTTGAGAGGTGACATTGAGTAAGCAGGGGACTCTCCGCTTGAGCGGTGACCTTGAATAAGCTAGGGGACTCCCCGCTTGAGCGGTGACCTTGAGCAAGCTAGGGGACTCCCCGCTTGAGCGGTGACATTGAATAGCTAGGGGACTCTCCGCTTGAGCGGTGACCTTGACCTAGCTAGGGGACTCTCCGCTTGAGCGGTGACCTTGAGTAAGCTAGGGGACTCTCCGCTTGAGCGGTGACCTTGAATAAGATAGGAGACTCCCCGCTTGAGCGGTGACCTTGAGCTACCTAGGGGACTCCCCTCAACGCAGCTGTGCTCGACCCTCCTGCGGCCCCCAGGACAAGCTGCCTGATCACGCTTTAATTAAGTTGCAACAAAGTTCGGAGCTCGCGCGGGGAAGCTCCGTGGCAAAGTCCTAAACTACATCGATAGCACCAGATGTCGGAGTTGTAGGTGCTTTAGTGGGCAGGCCTAGAAGTTACAGAGCTTCGTCTTTCTCGTATATCTAGTAACTTATCCTAGAAGAATGCACACATAATATGAGGTATAGATTAAATAATAAAAGCAAAGCATCAACTAAATTACGAAATGATTCATGCTAGGAAGCTTAGCAAACGCTTTTTCAGGCGCGTTGTTGGATGAGCGTAATTGGTGCGTCATGTGTTATGCAGATTTTCTGTTGTTTTGTGAAAAAATCATTACAATTGGATAAAGCATATAAATGTGTTATATGTCGAAGAAATTTTTTTTAAGCGAAAAAAAGCGAAAAAGTGTAAAATTGAGATTTTTATAAGAAATAATTTTTTGATCGCGTTTAAATTTTTCACTGGAATATATCAATTCATAAAATTAAGGATTTGTTAAAAAACCATTACAATCAGATTAAGCATGTAGGTTTATAAGTCGAAGAATTTTTTTTTAAATGAATAAATGCATAAAATTTCTATTTTCACGAGAAATAATTTTTCGATTGCGCTCAAATTTCACATGGATATATAAATTCATAAAATTAAGGTTCTGTGAAAAAAAATTAGTTAGTAAATGTTGATTTAGGGCACTCAACAGTAGAGTTATCAGTGCCCATGTCAATTGTATTGGAATCTTCCAAATTTTCTTTTTCCATAATTGTGGATTACCACCATGTTTTCTTCTTTTCAATGGGAGGAACGTAAGGGAAGACGAGGGGAGTTAATGGGAAGGAGTGAGGATATTGGATAGGATGGGTTAAACTGGGTGGGAACGGAGGAGTGCTCGTTGCAGAGAGGGCCGGCAAGTATGGAGACGAAAAAAGTGAAAGAAGAAAATAAATATGTGTAAGGCTGTGTGAATGAAGAAAGGTGTGATACAAAGTTGCGCGAGAGCTCTCTGCAACACGCACCCCAACCGGCCAGAGCTCGCCCTTAGTTTTGGGGAATACACTACTCCCCTACTCACAGGCCAAACCACGAGAAGGTAGCGAGTTGGACTTTGAGTTACAATCAAATAAAGCATGTATGTGTTATAAGCCGAAGAAATGTTTACATTTTTTTAAATTGAAAAAATCGTAAAATTGCGATTTTCACAAGAAATAATTTTTAGATTGCGCTCAAAAACGTGGCAGGACTAAGTTCAGAGATTTCTATGGCCTCCAGAAAATTTCATCTTAATTGGAGTATTGGTTTAGTCGTAATCGTGTTAACAAACACACAAAATTACAAACCGATAAAAACAAAAAACGAAAAAATTCATAAAACTGCGATTTTCATGAGAAATAATTTTTTGATTGCGCTCAAAAACGTGACAGTTTTATGTCCAGATATTTTGAAGGCCTCCAGAAAATTTTACCGAAATTGGAGTTTCGTTTTTGCCGGAATCGTGTTAAAAATCAGCAAAAAAAACATTCCGGATTTTTTCTCCAATGTCGTGAAATGGAATCTTCGTTTCGCTCGCTACGCTCGTCCAATGAGCCGTCATCGTCGTCTGGGCAAGAGGTATATCGGCCTTCTAACAATAAATACAAATACCATACTAGGTACAGTTGAGCGTTCTTCACGCTGGTAATTGAGTAGCCGTAGTTTCTTTAGGTAATAGGGTCGATTTCGTTCTGAGTCAAGATATTTATAGCTAGACATGTTCATCTTATCTAGGTGCCCGTTAGGGCGCCGCAGCCAAGCCGTGGCGCGCTACACACTCAAGCACCTTATACAGCAAGCAGAGTTGGGGTGATTTCGAGGTGTTACCCAGCCGTCATGTAACGTGATGTGGACTTGAAAACTATCAAAGTTGAGAGGATTTAGGTACCTGACTACACATGCCAAATTTTATTGGGGTACGACCATTCCTTCTTGATAAAAAAAGTGGCTTGAAACATGCTCAAAATCACTTTAAGGATGTAAGCTACTACTGCTACTACTGCTACTACTGCTACTACTGCTACTACTACTATCTAATTCGTCAGTTTCAATCGGCCCGCGATTCTGACCAGACGGGTGGGGCTACAATGTTCATATTTTACATGGACATTAAGGTTATAGTAATATAGTCTCTTTTGAAAGAAAAAGTTGAAAAAGTTTGCAGGAAGGCTTCCAAATAAAGGTTTTAAAATAAGCCTTATACACTAGGCATACAATCAACAAGTAACTATAGTTACTTGACACTTGTTGACGGTATAAGCAGAGTTAGGCGGGAAAGTGCGATACGTAAACAAATGGCGGACATTTTAAATTTTGCTTCTATGTGTGAAACGAGAAAAGTTGTCATAACTCTCATAAAACAAATCAGAAACCGTCCCTGGCCTAGGCCCAGATGTAGAAAATTATTTATAATACAACAGTGTAGGTCTAAAGTTCCATTAGGCTATAGGACTAGATAAAATTAATACTTACATTACATGTTTGACAAGCCTAGCCAACCCTAGGCCAGCACAACCTTGTTCTGACACACTCTCCGCACAAATAACTAGTTTTGATTACTAATAGCCTAATGCAGATAAACAATAGTATGATTGTCCACCTAGGCTATACAAAAATGTACGGAAATAATATACCTATTCTTTTCTTTCAATGATCTCACGCAAAACTCCTGTCACTATATAAAAACGAAAACAAAAACTGTGCAAATTTTCAATGTTCTTTTGATAATTTGTTGATTTACATGGCTGTGGATGCAGTGAAAGGTGTACAATAACATTTGTTGTGCGCTTGTTTTAGCATGGGAAAGTTTTAATTGGCTGTGAGTTGCCTAGACTTAACCAGTCCTTATACCGTCGTTTATACCATGGTTATACCACCTATACCCAGGATGTACATGAATCCAGGTCTAGATATTTTACATCATATTGTTATTGCTAATACCATAGAAATTAAATCAACTTTGATAAAAATTTTATATTTTAACCAATAATTTTGCAATGTAACTTGAAAAAGTAATGAGATCACACACATAAAAAAAACTTGTAGAAATACAGCCAAACCTTACACACTCAAAAGAAATGAGATCAAAAAAAGGGCCAAGCTCGTCTGCCCTTCCACATTAGCGCATTCTTATTCATAAACGCACAGTGTCCCATAACAGCATCCTCGAAAAGCTTGGCAAAATAAAATTTGCATGTTATTACGTTTAAATTAATTAGAAAAAAGAACTTGGATGAACTATTACGTTTAAATTAATAATCGCAAATTCTATTTTGCCAAGCTTTTCGAGGATGCTGTTATGGGACACTGTACGTTTATGAATTAAGAATGCGCAAATGTGGAAGGGTAGATGAGCTTGGCCCTATTTTTAGATCTCATTTCTTTTGAGTGTGTAAGGTTTGGCTGTATTTCTACAAGTTTTTGTTATGTTCTATCTCACTAAGAACAGAATTGTGGTTTTTATCTTTCCCAGTGACAAGTATTGAACCTGCTAATGCTTTAGAATGATACATTATAGTGATCAAATGTTTTGGAGCAGGGGAGGTAAAGAATGATTATTATGTATTTTTAGACTATCCACTTCACTTTCACTTCACTTTACTTGTTAATAAATGACACGATGTAGAATGAAACTTTTACAAAATGGATCTATTTACTTTGTTGGCTTGAGCGTTAAGCTCATGACTCTGATTCAAGAGGGGACCTCCCCCCCCTTCCCCCTCCACCCCTCACCCCCTTCCCTTCGAGGGATGGAGTCCTCTTAATCAGCCCTCGGACATCCCTTCACAATACAAAGTCCATAATACATAGACACCTTAAAGGGGCTATTACGCCAAATATAAATTTTTTTTACCACATTATCTATAACCTAAAACAACACTTAAATGACCATTAAAAATGATATATTGTAACTGTGATTTTACATGAATTTTTCATTTTTTTTAAAATCCAGAAATTTGCGAAAATTGGCTTTTTTGGATATTTCTTAAGTCTGCTCTAACCTGCTTATTTTTTGTTCCTTTTTTTGTTCTAACAGCATCGTACCAATCTAAAATGGCTGTTTATAACATCGTGTCTTGAAACTGTGCACAAATATACCCTCAAACACTTAAACAAAATGCATCCTAAAATCACACCCCTTCTATGGTATTCAGCATATTTTGATCGAACCACTTGCCCATATTACAAAACTAATTAAAGAGGATTTACAGAAAAGGCTGGTGAGAACGTAAGTAATAGCCAATATTTTTTTGGATTAAAATCCTCTAAGGTCACCACGGGGCATAAAGATCATCCCCATGTTATTTATCATGGGATATTTTTGCCAATGGGACCTAGCTCGAAAAATATCAAGTTTTACTTTTTTTTCGGGCCATGTTTGACCCAATAATTTTTCTGTTAAGTTATAAATTCATAACAACAATGAAATATATTTTTTGAGTTTAGCGGGTGAACATATCTTTAAAAGGGACATGATGATGATACCCTGGGCACTGGGCACTTCCCACGGTTAACTGTTATCATGTTATTAATTTGCAACTGCAGTGGACAGTTGAGAAATGCATCACATTATCCTTGTTGAGACAGTTCATGCATTAGTATTCAAGGCTGACACTTGTCTTATATCCAGACACCGGCAGCCCTAGTACAACTTTATGTAGGAATGATTGACTTCTTCGTTCATGAAAGCAGTCGCCGGCGTGATTTGATGTTCGGCGCGTTCCTTGTTCTGCAGCCATATATCATTACATTTGAATACAACTTAACATACTTGATAATGAAAGACATCTGTACGCCCCTATCATTTAAGATTTTCAATATTATCATAGATCAATCAGAAAAGCGGTGTTTTTGACCATTTTGACATTCTAAATTCTAGAAGATTTAATGTATGTTTTGTTATTTTCTATAAGACTTAGTCATTTAATGGAAAAGTGCTATAATAGATGGCAACATAAATAATTTTTACACAATTAAATAAAGTCACAAAAAGATGCGTCTAAAATTGGCTGAGTAATTTGGAAGCGCGTAAAATGAGCCTCCTCCTCAAAACGATTGATCGTCGAGTATCAAATGTTTCTGTATAGGTAAGAGACGTGGCCAGCCGCTTCTCTCTCCAGTTCGTTACGCTGTAGTGTGGAGTTTAATCTCTGTCGCCCCGATACATCTTCGTTAGTGGTGAGTCGGACGACAGTAATCAAGACATACACCAGTGTTTACATGCACCACGATCATTGCGGTGGCCATCTTGAATTTACATAGTTCGTCTGAGACATATTTTGACTTATAAATGCGTTTGCGCTCTTATCTCGTATAGAGCTAGTAAATGTGAAATGTATTGTGGATTTCATTTCATTGAACTTCGAAAATGTTAAACTTGTTCTCAAAGTGTGCAAAGGACCCAAAGATTTGATTGATTGATTGATTGATTGTTATTTATTGAACATAGATCCATAAGATACATTGGCTAACAGCCATATCGGGATATTGTACATAGTCAGAAATATAAAATCATTGGTAATTCGTCAATTCCATACAATTGAATTATATGATACAATCAAATTATAAGTGTTCAAAAGCAATACATTTAAGTTAAAACACAGAAATCGTCGATGGAATAAAAGACCTTATCAAGCAGAAAGGTTTTCAGTTCCCTCTTGAAGCGGTTACTGTTACTAATAGATCTCAGTTCTTGAGGCAGCTTGTTGTAAATCCGCTTTCCACAGTTTCTGGGGCTCTTCAGTCCAGCTGTAGTAGTCCGGGTTGCGTCAATGTGCAGATCGTTCTTATGTCGTGTGGCGTATAGATGGAAGTAAGAGTTTTTTTAGGAATTTACAAGTACTCCTCGAGCTCAAGAGTTTTCTCTCCGAGACTTCGGATGTTTTGGTGGAACAGACGAAGCAGACGAGCCGTCTGGGCCCGGGGTAGAATTGGCCCAGAGCATGGCTCTGCTAATCGTAAAAGGCGATTCAAGAGAAAAAGTCCACCTCGCAAACATCAGCTAGAAAGAGTGGATCTTACTCCCCGAAACTAGAGGCGAGCTCTGGCAATCGTCGTCGAGGACCTTGCTCCCTTCCCTTGACGACCCCCCGGCGACGATGACAATGACCCAACGAACAATGACAAAGACGATGACGACCGCGACGTGAGAAACCTCCCCTCCTCCCCTTACCCGTGGCTGGTTCTGACCAGCATGGGCCCCTCCTCTCCCCCCCCCCCTTAGGCTAGAGTGGTGCATTATGACCTAACGGTTGACGCGTCCTTAATCCAAATAAACAAAAAAAACGGGGTAGAATTGGCCCAGAGCATGGCTCTGCTAATCGTAAAAGGCGATTCAAGAGAAAAAGTCCACCTCGCAAACATCAGCTAGTAAGCGGGGAGTATATTACTCCCCGAACCTAGAGGCGAGCTCTGGCAATCGTCATCGGGGACCTTGCCCCCCCCCCTCCCTACCCTTGACGACACCCCGGCGACGATGACAATGACACAACGAACGATGACAAAGGCGATGACGACCGCGATGTGAGAAACCTTCCCTCCTCCCCTTACCCGTGGCTGGTTCTGACCAGCATGGGCCCCTCCTCCCCCCCCCTTAGGCTAGAGTGGTGCATTATGACCTCACGGTTGACGCGTCCTTAATCCAAATAAACAACAAAAAAACGAGATGAAACATTTTATTACAAGTTGATTTCAAAAATTAAATATTAGTAATATCTTCTTGTCTAAGACTGTTTTTGGTTACAACATAAAACATTGGTTTTTATCTGGTAATGGTTTAGTTTCACATAATTTTTTACGTGACGATCTACGTGTCATTCAAAATTGTTATCTCAATAACACAATAACACGATTTCATATTTATGATAACGAAATATGTGAGAGATCTCACTTGTTTAAGTCGGAATATTTTCTGATGATAAATTTGAAAATGTATTATAATATTAAATAATCACCGAATATGTAAAACAAATATTTGACATGGAATTATTACTAATTTTAATATAAGGTAGAAGTTGCTAGAACCCAACACGAACCAAAATACGTATTTGAAGCAGGAGGCAATAATCTCCGCCTGGGTCCGGGGTAATATCGGCCTAGAGGTCTCTGCTATTCGTAAGAGGGGGTAAAGAGGAAGTCCATCTCGCAAACATCAGCTGGTGTGTAGGTGAGTGTATTGCTCCCCGAAACTAGAGGCGAGCTCTGGCGTGTGTGAGATACATGAGACAGTAAGCAGGCCTTTGTGACCCATGCACTACAGTGATCATGACACATCCATCCGTCTGTAAAAAATGCGTGAATTACAATTAAAAAGAATTAACATTTATTCAAGTACCGTTTTAACAATAACTTATTTTAATTATCAATAATGTCAGAAATTAAATGAATACGTAATTAAAAATAAAATATAAAATATGATTTAGGCCTATGATTTATGTTTGTAACAATGCTGGTTAACAGCTTGGCTTATACACCCCCAGACGGACAATGAAGGTTTGGCTTCTTAAAAATAGAGTTTCGCTTCCTAAAATGTTCTAAATATGATTGTATATTATAATGACATGTTTGCTGAGGGCTGAGTCCTAATGGAACCCTGTGCATTCTTCTGATAGTGTATGTTTTAAGGGACGGATGACACGACATGCGAAGTAGTTTCTCTAGTGAGAACGATGGTCATTACCTAATGGCTGCAACACATGAGCAGGCTTTTAGCAGCACGCACAGGGGAAGAGTGTGACATAGGCTAATGATACCGGCTCTAATAGGTTCTGACACCAACATAACTTTCATCTGAACCAAAGAATTATTACTAGACCCGAAACTAGTAAACGTTTTTTCGTAGGAAGCCTGCCCAGGGTGCAATTCATGCCCCTCTTCAGATGTCTAACTAGGTATGTTGCAGATAGGACAATTATTTTGAAGGGGTGTCCGAGGGCTGTTTAAGAGGACTCAATCACTTGCATTCGCACTAACGACTCAGGAAGACCTCGGAAAAACCTTCAGTAGAGATTGTCAGTCTCGACGGGATCTGAAACCGGGACCTCCCGAATTATAGTCGCGCGCTGAACGCTCAAGTCAACACTGTTAGTAAAGTGACCTAATTGATAAGAAACATTCCAAAGTACCCATTTCAGTTATTCATGAGTTATTCCATTTGCCAACAATCTTCGACTTTGTTTATAATCTAACCGTAAACTTGTATAGTGCTTGTAATAACAATTGCTCAAACACTCTAATTTTAAACCTTGGTCAATACAGTTACCTTACTCTACCATATAGATATAAACATAAACTCCCCAAAGACATTTTATTATAACAAAATTGTAAAGCTCTCTTTGAAACATTTTTTATCTCAGTGCTATTTGATTTTTATGTTTTTCACAGTGTCTTGCTGTGTTTTGAGTGCAAGAATAAGTGTTTTTTTCTTCTATTTTTTCCCCAATGTACCACACTGCCCAACTCAACCTACATGACTTATTTTTCTTGGATGTTTTATTTGAAAGTTAAGAGTATGTGAATGAACTACTCAGGAATTTCTATATCTATTTATTAACTGCTTGTATCTATATTTTTTACCAATATGTTTAATAAAGTATTATTTAAAAAAAAAATTGAAAAACTTCCACACAAGTTTCAGATGGAAATCATTCAATCATTACTACGGCCTACACTATAAGGGAAACGTTTTTTCTCCAAATTATATAATAATTATTTTTGCACGACTGAATGACATTGAAGATTCGGACCAAAGCTATTTTTTAGTTTTTAAATTTTTTCATAATGTAATATAAATAAAAATACTAGGCTTGGAAATTGTAAATAGAAAACTTCGGTTTAATGATTATTGGCAAGTCCTAAGTAGGCTTATCACGTACAAATAATATAAGGTTACGGTCGCAGATATAGAAGGTTCCGTGGTCGTTTCTTCAAGATCGGTGCACGGTTTAGGCCATTGACTGCAAAGTCATCTGAAGATAGTCATGATTATTGTTTCGATTGCATTTAGCAATCTGTAAGGTCTAAGAAGAGTTTTTGAAGGGAGCCTGAGAATATAATCGAAATCGGATTAGGCGTTTGACAGAAATCGTGCAAATAATCTAACAAAACGTAAGTACATTATCTCCAGTGTAGGGTATCTAAGTATTCTCTTTGCTCACTACGGCCATGCAATACTATGTCTCCATCAATGTTGTCTTGAGCGTTAAGCGCTTGACTTTGATTCGGAAGGTCCCGAGCTCGAATCCCGTCGAGATCGGCAATCCTGACTGAAGGTCTTTTCCAAGGTTTTCCTCAGTCGTAAATGCTTATTCAGGGGATTGACTCCTCTTAAACATTCCTCGGACATCCCTTCGCAACTGTTTTATCCGCAACATACCTAGTTAGTCGTTCGACACCTGCAGAGGGAATCCACTTCAAGGTTTTCACCAGTAAAAATTAACTAAATTCTATGCTGAAACTTGCTGCTCTAGCTAGAGAGACAACAGCTGACGATATGAACATCGCGCAGTTTCTAACCAGAGTGATCCCTCGCGTTCTTGAGAGAGACAACAGCTGACGATATGAACATCGCGCAGTTTTTAACCAGAGTGATCCTCGCGTTCTTGAGAGAGACAACAGCTGACGATATGAACATCGCGCAGTTTCTAACCAGAGTGATCCCTCGCGTTCTTGCTGCTTACGAAGCACGAGCGGAGTTTCTATACAACGAACACAATAGATTGAATTCCATCTTTTATTTGTCTAATTTACATAAAACTGTCGCGCACGTACAAACAAAACCACTTTTTCTCTGAGATCGAATTAGAAAATGCAAATTCGTTCCATTCCTCTGGTGTCTACTGCGCGAATACAGCCTGTTGCATCTGTACGTGCCCTATTGGTTTTAGGAGGTCTGACTATATTAAGATCCGATGATGAGCGTTATGACCGACGCCGAAATGATATCTACGTGTTTAATATGTTTTCTGCAGTTTCGGTTGATCTGGATAGTGAGTGGGTGGGATGCACTAAGTCATCCCGGGGGGGGGGGGGGATATGGGGCTCATTTGGGCGCCGCCCGGGAGTCGCGCAGAACATCGTATTGATAGAATAAAATCTACTCTTTATTTTTGTCTGCATTTTTACTTTGTTTTAAAATAGTTAATAGTTATATGTCTAGGGTTTCTGTACCAAATAAAGTCAATAAAGTATGCATATGAATAATTGCAGACTATTATACTTAATTTAGTTGTTGAGTAGCAGGAATTTGATTTTACTTCTAATTACACAACGTCGTACATATCTCTTTGTTCTATTTAACTTTGAGTACAATTTGAATATATGAGCCCTGTCTGGGCCCGGGATAGAATTGGCCCAGAACATGGCTCACTAATCGTAAAAGCCGATTCTAGAGAAAAAGTCCATCTCGCAAACATCAGCTTGTAAGTAGGGTAGTCTTTAAGCCCCGAACTAGAGGCGAGATCTGAAGGTCGTCGTCGTTGAACCCTCCCCCTTCCGACGACCTCCCTGACGACGACGACCATGACAACACGAACGATGACAAGGACAATGACGACCACGACATGAGATTCCCCACATTCCACCCCTTACCCGTGTCTGGTTCTGACCAGCATGGGATTTTTTTTTAAGAGACATTTAATTTTTTTTGGAAAAGACACATTTCATAATAATATAACATACAAGTTATATTCTGATTGTAAGACAAATTATATAACAACTAATAAGGTTAAATAAGGGAAAAGGGTGAAGGTAAAAAGAGTGATAGAAATTCTTATCGACATAGATATCATCTCTTCCAATTGTAGGGAAAATTATTGAAAATATTTTACACGAGAGGTTATTACATGAAGTGGATGCATCTCAAGTTTTAAGTGCAAACCAGCATGGTTTCAGGAACGGCAGGTCAACGCAAAGTGCCCTTCTAGCATTTACAGATTTTATCTATAAAGGGATTGATAAACGTAATGGTAAGGTTGGAGCTGTCTTTGTTGATCTAAGGAAAGCATTTGATTCAGTACTATTTTACCTCTTTTAATAAAATTAAAAACCAGGTGTAACGTAAGTCCTTATTTGATATCAATTTTGGTGGATTATTTTTTAAAAAGAAAAATGTTTATAAATCTTGCAAAATAAAGTTCAAAAGTATTCAATATTTTTTGTGGAGTACCTCAAGGATCAATATTAGGACCCCTGTTATTTATTCTTTATATAGATGATATATCTACTATAATGGGAGGAATCAATTATATCTTATATGCTGATGTTTTGGTCTTTTATTTAGAAGGTGTGGATGTCGAAGAGATTGTAAGACGTCTTCAAGAAGTTCTAAAGAGGATGTATGATTGGTTTAAAACTCAGGAACTTGATATTAATTAAAGCAAAACAAATTTTATGATTTTTCATAAGCCTAATGATAGAAGCATAGTTAATTTCTAGAGTGTATGAATTTAAATATCTTGGAGTTTTCTTAGATTGTAATTTAAATTTTAAGAAACATTATGAATATGTGTGTAATAAAGTATCATCAGCAATTGGAATTATTAGTAGAATGAAGAGGTTTGTAACTGAGAGAATGTTGAGGTTACTTGTAGATTCTATATTCACTCTGTTATTGATTATTGCTTTGTGGTTTGGGCAGTAAGACCTTCTACTGAGTATGTTGTACTCCAAAACAGAATTGACCATGTGTTTGATTCATTTCCCTTGAGCCAAGATTTGCAGTCTGATTGTTTCACGATTGAGGAAAGGATGAAGTATAGCGTGCTGGTAAATACATATAAAGTATTGAAACAGATGTTTTTAGGTATTCTACCCATTTTTTTTTAAAATTGTTGATCGTGATATTCTACTTCAATAAACTCATTGGAAGTTCCTAAATTAAATTCTGAAGCATTTAGAAAGTCATTTATGTACAGAGGAGTATCCTTTTGGAATTCAATTTCTTATGATATTAGAAGCCAGTTTACCGATCTAGGAATTGTACAATTTAAAAGTAAAATTGAAGCAATGATAATGAATCAAAGAGCAAAGAATTGATTTTTACTATTTATTTGTAGGTTATGGTCTGTGTGTTTGTGTAATGTTAATTTACCTTCATAAGTTCTTATTAATGATTTTGCTTTTCTCTTTGTTTGTTCATTATTGCTTTGATTATAATATAATCAATGTATTTTCAATTATATTTTTCTGCCTAGATTGTCTGGTTGCCGCCCACTGATGGAGCTTGCGACTTGAGTTAGGTGTCTTGTATAATTGCAGTGATCAGTTTTTGACATGAACAATTGTAAATAATTATATATCTGATATAATTATATATTAAGAGTCAAGATTTTTTGGACTAAACTGTAATCAAGATTTGAACACAAAAATTGAAGATTGAACACAAGAAAAAAGTTTCGCGTTCGGTGGTCTTCCATGAAAGTGTTTTGATTATACTCCCTGATTTTTGGCAAACCTCATATTTGTTTGAGTGGGATCGTCTAATAAATCATTTTTTTCTTTTTTCTTTTTTTAATTATTTTTAAGTGATTTTTTTTCCGTTTTTTTTTTTCTTTTTCTTTTCTTTTCTTATCTTTTCATTCCCCACCCTTTTTTATATTTGATTCATTCGTTTAATGCATTTAATATCATTTTCATTTATTACCAAAATTGTTGTATTTAAATGCATTTTTGTTTTAATGATACTATTTCAAATATTTACTTAAATTTAGTTTATTATTGTTTCTGCATCTTTGTTATAAGATTTATTTAGTTGTCCTCCTTTGTAAATCAGTTTTTATAACTGAATACGATAAACGTTAAATAAATAAATAAATAAGATATAATAAAAATATGAAAACTATTATGTTTAAATTGATATAACTCTAGAATTGGCGCTCAACGTGGGGCTGTTATTCTCCTTGTTCAACTTTTCTGTTTACCACCATGTCAGGTACTGTGACAGTGTCAATCCTCCCCTCTCCCTCCTCCCCTACAGAACACCGACTAGTTATTCCATGGCAGGATATGCCTTTTCATCTCATTGCTGGATCACAGGTTAACTATGATGTTGTATGTGATATTACTCTAGAATTGGCGCTCAACGTGGGGCTGTTACTTCTCATTGTTCAACTTTTCTGTTTGACACCATGTCAAGTACTGTGACAGTGTCAATCCTCCCTCCTCCCCTACAGAACATAGACTAGTTATTCCATGGCAGGATATGCCTTTACATCTCATTGCTGGATCACAGGTTAACTATGATGTTTTATGTAATAAAACTTAGAATTAGCGCTCAACGTGGGGCTGATACTTCTCATTGATCAACTTTTCTGTTTGCCACCATGTCAGGTACTGTGACAGTGTCAATCCTCCCTCCTCCCCAACAGAACACAGACGAGTTATTCCATGGCAGGATATGCCTTTACATCTCATTGCTGGATCACAGGTTAACTATGATGTTTTATGTGATATTACTATGAATTGGCGCTCAACGTGGGGCTGTTACTTCTCATTGTTCAACTTTTCTGTTTGCCACCATGTCAGGTACTGTGACAGTGTCAATCCTCCCTCCTCCCCTACAGAACACCGACTAGTTATTCCATGGCAGGATATGCCTTTACATCTCATTGCTGGATCACAGGTTAACTATGATGTTTTATGTAATTAAACTTAGAATTGGCGCTCAACGTGGGGCTGTTACTTCTCATTGTTCAACTTTTCTGTTTGCCACCATGTCAGGTACTGTGACAGTGTCAATCCTCCCTCTCCCTCCTCCCCTACAGAACACCGACTAGTTATTCCATGGCAGGATATGCCTTTTCATCTCATTGCTGGATCACAGGTTAACTATGATGTTTTATGTGATTTTACTCTAGAATTGGCGCTCACCGTGGGGCTGTTACTTATCATTGTTCAACTTTTCTGTTTGCCACCATGTCAGGTACTGAGACAGTGTCAATCCTCCCCTCTCCCTCCTCCCCTACAGAACACAGACGAGTTATTCCATGGCAGGATATGCCTTTACATATCATTGCTGATGACAGGTTTAACTATGTGTTTATGTGATATTATTTAGAATTGGCGCTCAACATCGGGCTGTTACTTCTCATTGTTCAACTTTTCTGTTTGCCACATGTCAGGTACTTGTGACAGTGTCAATCCTCCCTCCTCCCCTACAGCAACTAGACTATTATTCCATGGCAGGATATGCCTTTACATCTCATTGCTGGATCACAGGTTAACTATGATGTTTTATGTGATATTACTTTGAATTGGCGCTCAACGTGGGCTGTTTTTTTTTCTCATTGTTCAACTTTTCTGTTTGCCACCATGTCAGGTACTGTGACATTGTCAATCCTCCCTCCTCCCCTACAGAACATAGACTAGTTTTTCCATGGCAGGATATGCCTTTACATCTCATTGCTGGATCACAGGGTAACTATGATGTTTTATGTGATATTAATTAGAATTGGCGCTCAACGTGGGGCTGTTACTTCTCATTGTTCAACTTTTCTGTTTGCCACCATGTCAGGTACTGTGACAGTGTCAATCCTCCCTCCTCCCCTACAGAACATAGACTAGTTATTCCATGGCAAGATATGCCTTTACATCTCATTGCTGGATCACAGGTTAACTTTGATGTTTTATGTGATATTACTTAGAATTGGCGCTCAACGTTTGGCTGTTACTTCTCATTGTTCAACGTTTCTGTTTGCCACCATGTCAGGTACTGTGACAGTGTCAATCCTCCCTACTCCCCTACAAAACATAGACTAGTTATTCCATGGCAGGATATGCCTTTACATCTCATTGCTGGATCACAGGTTAACTATAATGTTTTATGTAATAAAACTTAGAATTGGCGCTCAACGTGGGGCTGATACCTCTCATTGTTCAACTTTTCTGTTTGCCACCATGTCAGGTACTGTGACAGTGTCAATCGTCCCTCCTCTCCTACAGAACATAGACAAGTTATTCCATGGTAGGATATGCCTTTACATCTCATTGCTGGATCACAGGTTATCTATGATGTTTTATGTGATATGACTTAGAATTGGCGCTCAACGTGGGGCTGATACTTCTCATTGTTCAACTTTTCTGTTTGCCACCATGTCAGGTACTGTGACAGTGTCAATCCTCCCTCCTCCCCTACAGAACATAGACTAGTTATTCCATGGCAGGATATGCCTTTACATCTCATTGCTGGATCACAGGTTAACTTGATTTTTATGTATATAAACTTAGAATTGGGCTCAACTTGGGCTGATACTTCTCATTGTTCAACTTTTCTGTTTGCCACTATGTCAGGTACTGTGACAGTGTCATCCTCCCTCCTCCCCTACAAACACTAGACGAGTTATTCCATGGCAGGATATGCCTTTACATCTCATTGCTGGATCACAGGTTAACTATGATGTTTTATGTGATATTACTTAGAATTGGCGCTCAACGTGGGGCTGATACTTCTCATTGATCAACTTTTCTGTTTGCCACCATGTCAGGTACTGTAACAGTGTCAATCCTCCCCTCTCCCTCCTCCCCTACAGAACACCGACTAGTTATTCCATGGCAGGATATGCCTTTACATCTCATTGCTGGATCACAGGTTAACTATGATGTTTTATGTAATTAAACTTAGAATTGGCGCTCAACGTGGGGCTGATACTTCTCATTGTTCAACTTTTCTGTTTGCCACCATGTCAGGTACTGTGACAGTGTCAATCCTCCTCTCCCTCCTCTTCTACAGAACACTGAGACTAGTTATTCACATGGCAGGATATGCCTTTAACATCTCATTGCTGGATCACAGGGTTACTATGATGTTTTATGTAATAAAACTTAGAATTGGCGCTCAACGTGGGGGCTGATACTTCTCATTGTTAACTTTTCTGTTTGCCACCATGTCAGGTACTGTGACAGTGTCAATCCTCCCTCCTCCCCTACAGAACAGACTAGGTTATTCATGGCAGGATATGCCTTTACTCTCATTGCTGGATCACAGGTAACTATGATATGTTTATGTGAATAAACTAGAATTGGTGCCAACTGGGGCTGTATACTTCTCCTTGTTCAACTTTCTGTTTGCCACCTATGTCAGGTACTGTGACAGTGTCAATCCCCTCCCTCCTCCCCTACAGAACACAGACGAGTTATTTCATGGCAGGATATGCCTTTACATCTCATTGCTGGATCACAGGTTAACTATGATGTTTTATGTGATATTACTTAGAATTGGCGCTCAACGTGGGGCTGATACTTCTCATTGTTCAACTTTTCTGTTTGCCACCATGTCAGGTACTGTGACAGTGTCAATCCTCCCCTCTCCCTCCTCCCCTACAGAACACCGACTAGTTATTCCATGGCAGGATATGCCTTTACATCTCATTGCTGGATCACAGGTTAACTATGATGTTTTATGTAATAAAACTTAGAATTGGCGCTCAACGTGGGGCTGATACTTCTCATTGATCAACTTTTCTGTTTGCCACCATGTCAGGTACTGTGACAGTGTCAATCCTCCCTCTCCCTCCCTCTACAGAACATAGACTAGTTATTCCATGGCAGGATATGCCTTTACATCTCATTGCTGGATCACAGGTTAACTATGATGTTTTATGTGATATTACTTAAAAATTGGCGCTCAACGTGGGCTGATACTTCTCATTGTTTCAACTTTTCTGTTTGCCACCATGTCAGGTACTGTGACAGTGTCAATCCTCCCTCTCCCTCCTCCCTACAGAACACGACTAGTTATTTCCATGGCAGGATATGCCTTGACATCTCAATGCTGGATCACAGGTTAACTTATGTTTTATGTGATATTACTTAGAATTGGCGCTCAACGTGGGGCTGATACTTCTCATTGTTCAACTTTTCTGTTTGCCACCATGTCAGGTACTGTGACAGTGTCAATCCTCCCCTCTCCCTCCTCCACTACAGAACACAGACTAGTTATTTTAAGGCAGGATATGCCTTTACATCTCATTGCTGGATCACTGGTTAACTTTGATGTTTTTTGTTATATTACTTAGAATTGGCGCTCAACGTGGGGCTGATACTTCTCATTGTTCAACTTTTCTGTTTGTTACCATGTCAGGTACTGTGACAGTGTCAATCCTCCCCTCTCCCTCCTCCCCTACAGAACATAGACTAGTTATTCCATTGCAGGATATGCCTTTACATCTCATTGCTGGATCACAGGTTAACTATGATGTTTTATGTGATATTACTTAGAATTGGCGCTCAACGTGGGGCTGTTACTTCTCATTGATCAACTTTTCTGTTTGCCACCATGTCAGGTACTGTGACAGTGTCAATCCTCCCTCCTCCCCTACAGAACACAGACTAGTTATTCCATGGCAGGTGATTAAAACTGATAGGCTTATTTAAATGTGGACTGTATATTTATTTATTTATTTATTTATTTGAATAACTTTACTTTCAAACATAGTACACTCATTTCACATTCAATTCAACTCCATTCGTTGCTTGTGACTACTTAAAAACATCTAATAACAAAAACATGATGTGAGGCCACAGCCCTCACAATGCATAATAATATTATGCCTTCTTAACTCAAACATACTCCCCCCGTTGATTGGAGATCAAAATACAAAGAAGTATTACATAAGACATTGAGTAGGGAGAGGAATTAAATGACGAATTGGCCTCTTCATCACGTTGCGACCTAATCGTATGTTGACAACTCGAACTAGCCCATCACTCCCTGGGCAGATGCTTTCTACGACCCCCAGTTTCCATTGGAGAGGAGGCAGACGATCATCTCGAACAAGGCACACCATTATCGGTTGTAGGTTGTTTTGGGAAGTAGACCATTTCTGTCGTTGCTGGAGTCCGTTGAGGTAGTCCCTTGACCACATTTTCCACAACTGCTGGTGCATATGTTGGACTCGTTGCCAACGTGATAACTGGTTGATTGTCGACGTGTTAAGCAAGTCTGGCTCAGGTAGGCTTATTAATGGAGCGCCTATGAGAAAATGACCTGGACTTAAAAACGTTGGATCATTAGGATCGTTTGACAAAACGGTAAGAGGACGGGAATTCATACATGCTTCAATTTGAGAAAGTAGAGTAGCTAATTCTTCAAACGTCAGTGTAGCCGTCCCTACCACACGTTTCAAATGAAATTTCATGGACTTCACTGCAGCTTCCCAGAGACCACCAAAGTGTGGTGCACTGGGCGGAATGAAGTGCCACGTAAATTGTTCTTTAGCAGCATATTCCTTGATCTGATCGCAGAACGATTCGGTAAGGAACAGCCTACGCAACTCTTGAAGCTTACGGTTTGAGCCCACAAAGTTCGTAGCATTGTCACTGTAAATGTGTAGACACTTGCCTCTTCTGGCTGAAAACCTTCTTAACGCTGCTATAAAGGCTTCAGTCGTTAAATTACTCACTAGTTCCAAGTGTACAGCTTTTACTGCAAAGCATACAAATATTGCAACATAGCATTTAATTGTAGTTTTGCTGCGTACTGATCTAGTCTTTATTGAAAAAGGACCAGCATAATCTACTCCTGTGTTCACAAAAGGACGAGATGGTTGAACACGGGCTTTAGGTAATTGACCCATCAATTGTTTTGATGTTGATACCTTCAATTTGAAACAAGGTAAACATTTGTGAATGCAATTTTATTCTTGATTACTTGTTTTGCTCTGGGGATCCAATATTGCTGGCGCAATGATGCAGTTAACAATTGCGGACCAGCATGAAGTAGCTTGAGATGTTCAGAATTGATAATCAATTTAGTAAAATCATGATTTGGTGGCAGAATAAGTGGATGCTTGTTATCGTATGGAAGTTCTGAATTATTTAATCTCCCACCGACTCGCAGGAACTTTTCATCGTCTAAAAATGGATGAAGATTTAACAGTAAGCTTTTCTTTGAAACTTGACCGTTGTCTTGAAGCTCTTGAATTTCACGAAGGTAAACATCTTTTTGCACACATTTAATGCAAATTTTGAGAGCAGATTGCAGCTCCTCAGCAGATAGCACACCTGACTTTCTTGACATCGAATTCTTACAATTGAAGTTGAATCGCAAACAATACGCAACTACGTGTGTCAGTTTCGAGAGTGACAAGTATTTGGAAATAATCTCGGTTGTTACAGTATTAGTAACTAACATGGTTTTAAACCAATTCTACTTTTTTTTGGATATGGAATTGTCACTGTTCAATGATGGGACGGATGAGGTCCACAATAGAGTAGGTTGCTGTAGCCAGTCAGGTCCGTGCCACCATATATCAAGTTGTTGTGTTTTAGGATCGGTTCCTCTTGAAATAAGGTCTGCTGGATTGTGTTTGGAAATTACATGTTTCCAATCCTTAACATTAGTGTATTCTTGAATTTTGGATACTCTGTTCGCAACAAATGTTTCCCATCGATTTGAAGACGAGGATAACCATGATAGAACAATGGTTGAATCCGTCCAAAGATGTATGCTGTCAATCTTAAGGTAAGGTTCAAGATTGGTAGTGTTTTTTGTACCAGTTGCGCTAGTAACAATGCGCCACAAAGTTCTAAACGGGGCAGAGTTTCCTTTTTTACAGGTGCTACTCTTGATTTTGAGCACAGTAGATGAATACTAACTTCATTTTGAACATTGACTGACCTGAGATATAAACACGATCCATACGCTCGTTCTGATGCATCTGAGAAACCATGAATCTGTATGTCTATGATTGGTGCTTTGCATAGAACTAATCGGTCAATTTCAATGTTGTTGACAAAAGGAAGTTGTTGGTGAAGCTTGTTCCATTCCATCAATAACTCTTGTGGTAGTCGATCATCCCAGTCTAGTTTATGAAGCCATAACTTCTGTAGAAATATCTTATGTAAAATCACTATTGGGCTGACGAGACCTAATGGATCAAATATCGACGCAATGATTGATGAAATCTTCCGTTTTGTAACATTCGTGGCAGACACTTGATCGTGCGAATATGAAGAGCTTTTGTTTTGTACGAGAAACTTATCTGACTTCGGATTCCACAATGACCAAGTGTTTTAACGCTGTCTGTGCGATCAAATTGAAGAGGTAACTGGGTTTCTCTGTACTCTGTAGGTATTGCTTCAAGTAACTCTGGACAGTTTGAACACCATTTTCTGAGTGGGAATCCTCCACTATTTAATAGCATGGTCAGGTCATCTTGAATTTGAAGAGCATCCTGGATATTGTCACAGCCACTGAGCAAGTCATCAACGTAAAGATCTCGTCCTAGCACTTCTGTAGCGCGAGGATAGCTGCTAGCTTCTTCTTCGGCAAGTTGTTGTAAGCATCGTGTTCCCAAAGAAGGGAGCTGAAGCTGTGCCGTAGGTGACTGTTGTAAGCTCGTAACATTTTGACAGATTCTTCAGGCGATGTTCTCCAGAGAATTCTTTGATATCGAGTGTCCCGTGGATCTACGTTGACTTGACGATACATTTTAGCAATGTCAGCTGTAAATGCAATTTGATGTGTTCTAAACCGTACCACGATTGACCACAAGTCTTGTTGAATAGTAGGACCCACCATCAGGATATCATTTAAGGATTTACCGTTCGTAGTTTTGGCTGAAGCGTCAAAAACAACTCGTGTCTTGGTTGTGGTGCTGGAAGCCTTAAGCACAGCATGATGAGGCAGATAGTATATATTGTCAGAATGTACACCTGAATCTGTCTGCACTTGTACCATATGGCCTAGCTTTTCGTATTCATCAAGAAACTTGTTGTATTCCAATCGTAGTTCTGGTTGTTTGTGCAGCCGACCTTCCAAATGTTTAAATCTGTAGCTTGCCTGATCGAATGAGTTACCAAGAGTCTCATGATCTGCCTGGAATGGAAGCCTTACTACAAATCTCCCTTTACTATTCCTTGTCACAGTTTCTTGGAAATGTCGCTCACATTTTTGTTCTTCGTCGGTTCTTGGCTTTGAGTGGACTTCCTCAAGTTCCCAGAAACGTTGCAGTTGCCGATCTAGACTGTCATCTGTTTGCAAGAAGTGTGCGGTAACAGATGCAGTAGAGGCATCGCCACATACTTGTTGGAAACGTCCTGCCAGTATCCAACCTCACTCTGTATCCTGTAGAATAGGATAATTATTCTCTAATCTTGACTTTCGTCCAGGCCTTAGAAGCTGGAAAAAGAGTTCTGCCCCTATCAACAGATCAATCCTTCCTGGCTGGAAGAATGTTGGGTCAGCTAAATCGATGTCAGGTATATTCCACTGTTCATGTTCAATCAACATATCTGGCATCTGGCCGGTTATGCGTTGCAGAACTAAACATGACAAGTTAGCATTGAAGTTGCCTACTTTAGATTGCAGTTGGCATTCAACTATATGCTTTGATTCTGAGGCTACGTTATTGATACCTCGAATTGAAATGTGGTTCTTATGTTTCTTCAATCCTAATCGTTGAACTAAATCTTCAGTACAAAAGTTAGATTGACTTCCACTGTCTAAAAGAGCTCTACACTCTTGAAGCTTGCCATTACAATCTTTTATGAGTACTATTGCTGTTGATAGTAGAACATGTGATTGGATATCCTTGAATGCACAGCATGCGTTCTGAAACTGGTTTGAACTTCCCTCGTGACCATTATCTGTGTTGTCACATAATGGTGCAGGATTAGAAATTCTCTGAACCATGTCAGAAGAACCCACGTTTTCAAGATTAGAATTGTGTAACAGAGTATGATGTTTTTTGCCACACTTTCGGCAACCCTTTGAGTGGCATGACTTGACAACGTGCCCAGTGCGAAGACAGTTGAAGCATAACCTGTTATTTTGTACACAATATTGTTTCTGAGCTAGGCTTAAGTTCCTGAACTCATCACATTTGTACAACGAATGTGATTCATTGCAACACTGACATTTAGGTACAGTTGTGTCTGTAGGCCTAGAAATGTATGCATTATACTTTCTATCGCTTGGTTTGAATCTTCCCTTGACTTCAGCAGTAATGAACTTACGATCTGTACAATTACTGTTACTGAAGGGTTGAACGTTTTCTAGAGCTTGTCTCCTGTGTTCAAGAAAAGCGATGAAACTATCAAGTGATGGGAATGCTTGATTGATCATTGAGAGTGAGTTCCCATTCTTTTCGTGTATTACTATCTAAACGGCTGGTGAATAGGTGTAACAATATGACTTCTTCCAAAGGTGTTTCAATACTAAGGGCCTTAAGAGCTTTTAGATTACTAGACACTGTGTACTTTAAGACCCATCTGGTAGGGTCTCTCAACCTAAAATCAAAATTATATCGAGGGAGTATTATGTGCAAAGAGGTTTAGGTGCTACGTACCCTTTCTTCGTTTTATACCGAAAGACCCACCCAAAAACTCTCCAACTTAGTTTTATACGGAGGGAGGATTATACCCTAAGGAGTTTATACGCAACGCCCCCGACCCGTTTCTTCAATCCTAATCGTTTAACTAAATCTTCAGTACAAAAGTTAGATTGACTTCCACTGTCTAAAAGAGCTCTACACTCTTGAAGCTTGCCATTACAATCTTTTATGAGTACTATTGCTGTTGATAGTAGAACATGTGATTGGATATCCTTGAATGCACAGCATGCGTTCTGAAACTGGTTTGAACTTCCCTCGTGACCATTATCTGTGTTGTCACATAATGGTGCAGGATTAGAAATTCTCTGAACCATGTCAGAAGAACCCACGTTTTCAAGATAAGAATTGTGTAACAAAGTATGATGTTTTTTGCCACACTTTCGGCAACCCTTTGAGTGGCATGACTTGACAACGTGCCCAGTGCGAAGACAGTTGAAGCATAACCTGTTATTTTGTACACAATATTGTTTCTGAGCTAGGCTTAAGTTCTTGAACTCATCACATTTGTACAACGAATGTGATTCATTGCAACTCTGACATTTAGGTACAGTTGTGTCTGTAGGCCTAGAAATGTATGCATTAGACTTTCTATTGCTTGGATTGAATCTTCCCTTGACTTCAGCAGTAATGAACTTACGATCTGTACAATTACTGTTACTGAAGGGTTGAACGTTTTCTAGAGCTTGTCTTCTGTGTTCAAGAAAAGCGATGAAACTATCAAGTGATGGGAATGCTTGATCATTGAGAGTGAGTTCCCATTCTTTGCGTGTATTACTATCTAAACGTCTGGTGAATAGATGTAACAATATGACTTCTTCCAAAGGTGTTTCAATACTAAGGGCCTTAAGAGCATTTAGATTACTAGACACTGTGTTGATAAATTGTAACAATTCAGTTGCAGATTCTTTTTGTACTGATTTAATATCGATCAACTCCTTAAGATGTTGAGATGCTATCAGCCTTTTATTTTGATACCGATTTTCCAATAATTTCCAAGCCACAGTGTAGTTATTCTCAGTCAGCGGTAAATTTTGAATCAATTCTAATGCTTGTCCTGTTAGAACAGATATCAGATAGTAGTACTTTTCTATAGTGGCCACATCGTTGTTGTCGTGAACCATAGCTCTGAAGCTGTCACTAAACGTCAGCCACTTTGTATAAGAGCCGTCAAAACTAGGCAACTTTATAGACGGTAGGTTTAACTTAGTCTTACTAGGCCTGCGAGATGCGCCAATTGCATCATTTGAGGCGTCTAGGTCAACTAAATGTTGTCTAGGTTCTAACAAGCCTGACATAGTTGCTCTTAGGTCATGAACCAGAGTTTCAACGGTGATTCTCTCTCCTTCATGGTCTATGTTTTCATCGTGCAACTCTAGATTGGTTTGGACCTCATCAAACCTTGTCCAGGTTTCCAGTAACTGTTCAAGTCTAATGCGTATCTTATTGACATCCAGCGATATGTCGAGACTACTGACAAAAGTCTGAATCCTTGAAATGGTAGCTTTATAAATTCCCCTTTGCTTGACCCAAAGCTTGATTTGTTTTGTGTCCATGTTGAAAGGCTAAAGTAATAAATAGTTTGTCTGACCTGTTTTTTGCTGGTTGCTGACACTGTCGAAGCAAAGCAAACTCGTGATTAATCCGGCGCGGTTGGACCAATGATTAAAAACTGGTAGGCTTATTTAAATGTGGACTGTATAATTCTTTCTTTATTTGAATTACTTTCTACTTTCAAAAACATAGCACAATCATTTCACATTCATTTCAACTCCGTTCGTTGCTCGTGACTACTAAAAAACATCTAATAACAAAAACATGATGTGAGGCCACAGCCCTCACAATGCATAATAATATTACCTATGCCTTCTAAACTCAAACAGTAGGATATGCCTTTTCATCTCATTGCTGGATCACAGGTTAACTATGATGTTTTATGTGATATTACTCTAGAATTGGCGCTCAACGTGGGGCTGTTACTTCTCATTGTTCAACTTTTCTGTTTGCCACCATGTCAGGTACTGTGACAGTGTCAATCCTCCCCTCTCCCTCCTCCCCTACAGAACACAGACGAGTTATTCCATGGCAGGATATGCCTTTACATATCATTGCTGGATGACAGGTTAACTATGATGTTTTATGTGATATTATTTAGAATTGGCGCTCAACGTGGGGCTGTTACTTCTCATTGTTCAACTTTTCTGTTTGCCACCATGTCAGGTACTGTGACAGTGTCAATCCTCCCTCCTCCCCTACAGAACATAGACTAGTTATTCCATGGCAGGATATGCCTTTACATCTCATTGCTGGATCACAGGTTAACTATGATGTTTTATGTGATATTACTTAGAATTGGCGCTCAACGTGGGGCTGTTACTTCTCATTGTTCAACTTTTCTGTTTGCCACCATGTCAGGTACTGTGACAGTGTCAATCCTCCCTCCTCCCCTACAGAACACAGACTAGTTATTCCATGGCAGGATATGCCTTTACATTATTGCTGGATCACAGGTTACTATGATGTTTTATGTGATATTACTTAGAATTGGCGCTCAACGTGGGGCTGATACTTCTCATTGTTCAACTTTTATGTTTGCCACCATGTCAGGTACTGTGACAGTGCCAATCCTCCCTTCCTCCTCCCCTACAGAACATAGACTAGTTATTCCATGGCAGGATATGCCTTTACATCTCAATTGCTGGATCACAGGTTAACTATGATGTTTTATGTAATATTAACTTAGAATTGGCGCTCAACGTAGGGCTGTTACTTCTCCTTGTTCAACTTTTTTGTTTGCCACCATTTCAGGTACTGTGACAGTGTCAATCCTCCCCTCTCCCTCCCCTACAGAAACACCGGACTTCCATGGCAGGATATGCCTTTATATCTCATTGCTGGATCACAGGTAACTATGATGTTTTATGTGATTTACTTAGAATTGGCGCTCAACGTGGGGCGGTTACTTCTCATTGTTCAACTTTTACTGTTTGCCACCATGTCAGGTACTGTGACAGTGTCAATCCTCCCTCCTCCCCTACAGAACACCGACTAGTTATTCCTTGGCAGGATATGCCTTTACATCTCATTGCTGGATCACAGGTTAACTATGATATTTTATGTAATATAACTTAGAATTGGCGCTCAACGTAGGGCTGTTACTTCTCCTTGTTCAACTTTTCTGTTTGCCACCATTTCAGGTACTGTGACAGTGTCAATCCTCCCCTCTCACTCCTCCCCTACAGAACACCGACTTCCATGGCAGGATATGCCTTTTCATCTCATTGCTGGATCACAGGTAAACTTTGATGTTTTATGTGATATTACTTAGAATTGGCGCTCAACGTGGGGCTGTTACTTCTCCTTGTTCAACTTTTCTGTTTGCCACCATGTCAGGTACTGTGACAGTGTCAATCCTCCCCTCTCTCTCCTCCCCTACAGAACACAGACGAGTTATTCCATGGCAAGATATGCCTTTACATATCATTGCTGGATCACAGGTTAACTATGATGTTTTATGTGATTTTACTTAGAATGGGGTATATGCAAGAAGTTCAAAAATGCTAATTAATGGGTGTTTCCTGAGGGTTTTTTAATTCTAAACTCAAAAAAATTGGTTTGAACGTTTGAAAAAAATGTATTCTATAAGAAAACTGTGTTTGAAAATGCGTAATTTTCAAATGCCGCTGGGGCAACCGATAACGCGCTCTGATTGGTTGTGACGTCACCCGCCATGTAAGAGGCAAGTAGAAGCAGTGGACTTGCTTGGTTGACGCGCAAATCCAATACGCAGGCCTACCTGACAGAATGGATTTATGGAAGGTAGAGGCTAAAAATATTAATTTACCAGAAATCTCTGATTCTAATAGGTAAATGAGTAATTAACCATACTTCACTGCCATTCGATGATAACGTACAAACCTACCCAAATTAACTTTCCCGCAAAACCTCCGTGCGCGAAACCACCGTAAGAACAGCTGCTTTCTAGGCCTAGGATTTTCAAGTATAGGTTTGGCTATTCGACGCCTAGAAGGGCAATGCATACAAGAAAATATATTCATGTAATTTATACAGTAAGCATAATGAGTAATTTATCATAATACAATGCCACCACTAATTAATAACGAATATAACGTACCAAAAAATACGTTTTCCCGTGCATAACCCCCGAGATTGTACGCCTATAGGCCGGGCATATAGCTCGGCCTACAATTAAAAGTTAATTTTGCACGAAATTTATACAGTAAGACACATGAGTAATTTATCGTAATACAATGCCACCACTTATTAATAACGAATATAACGTACCAAAAAAATACGTTTTTCCGTGCATCCCCCGAGATTATAGGCCAAATAGGCCGGGCATAATATATAGCTCGGGCTACAATTAAAAGTTAATTTTGCACTTTTATAGATTAGAAAATGATTTTAAAGGCTCACGGACATTAATAATTAGCATAATAGTTTTAGCAACCACAACCCATGTAAATTTACCACCGTGAGGCTAGCGATCGGGATTTTCACTTTTATGTAGGATGGCTATTCGACGCCAAGAAGGGTAATGCATACAAGAATACATATTTATGTAACTTATACAGTAAGACAAATTAGTTACTTATCATAATACAATGCCACCTCTAATTAAAACGAATATAATGTGTAAAAAAATGTTTTTCCCCGTGCGAAACCCCCGAGATTATTGACCTATAGGCCGGGCATATAGCTCGGCCTACAATTTAAAAGTTCGTATTGGCAACCACAACATTCCTTATTATCATAACTATGTTACAATCATGTCAATTTACGCCTCAAATCTTTGGGAACATTTAAATACAGCTTATTTAGCGTAGCTACACAAGTGCTAGTGCATAAGGAACAACACAATACTTTAATTCGATATTCATTGCTGACTGCCGCGAAAGCAGGGCCCCTGCGCGTGTTATCCTATATGCGTCCGCTGGTAGCCTACATGGCCGGTGACGTCACGAAAATGGCGCGCGACCAGGTGCGTTTCAAAACGCTAATTTGACCAAGAAAACTAAAAACAATATTACGGCCAAACTAATGAATGTAGAGATCCATTTTTTTTGGTGTTCTATAGGATGTTAGTGGCTATCGAAAAAATACACTTACAGGATTTGTGCAAATAGCCTATTGGCGCTCAACGTGGGGCTGTTACTACTCATTGTTCAACTTTTCTGTTTGCCACTATGTCAGGTACTGTGACAGTGTCAATCCTCCCTCCTCCCCTACAGAACACCGACTAGTTAGTCCATTGCAGGATATGCCTTTACATCTCTTTCTGGATCACAGGTTAACTATGATGTTTTATGTAATAAACTTAGAATTGGCGCTCAACGTGGGCTGTTACTTCTCATTGTTCACTTTTCTGTTTGCCACCATGTCAGGTACTGTGACAGTGTCAATCCTCCCTCCTCCCCTACAGAACACAGACTAGTTATTCCATGGCAGGATATGCCTTTACATCTCATTGCTGGATCACAGGTTACTATAATGTTTTATGTGATAAAACTTAAATTGGCGCTCAACGTGGGGCTGTACTTCTCATTGTTCAACTTTTCTGTTTGCCACCATGTCAGGTACTGTGACAGTGTCAATCTCCCTCCTCCCCTACAGAACATAGACTAGTTATTCCATGCAGGATATGCCTTTACATCTCATTGCTGGATCACAGGTTAACTATGATGTTTTATGTGATATTACTTAGAATTGGCGCTCAACGTGGGGCTGTAACTTCTCATTGTTCAACTTTTCTGTTTGCCACCATGTCAGGTACTGTGACAGTGTCAATCCTCCCTCCTCCCCTACAGAACATAGACTAGTTATTCCATGGCAGGATATGCCTTTACATCTCATTGCTGGATCACAGGTTACTATATTTTTATGTGAAAACTTAAAATTGGCGCCAACGTGGGGCTGTCTTCTCATTGTTTAACTTTTCTGTTTTGCCACCATGTCAGGTACTGTGACGTGTCAATCCTCCCTCCTCCCCTACAGAACATAGACTAGTTATTCCATGGCAGGATATGCCTTTAAATCTCATTGCTGGATCACAGGTTCAAATATATTTTTATGTAATAAAACTTAAATTGGCGCTCACGTGGGGTGATCTTCTCATTGTTAACTTTTCTGTTTTTCACCATGTCAGGTACTGGACAGGTCAATCCTCCCCCCCCCTACAAACATAACAGTTATTTCCCTGGCAGGGGATGCCCTTTTCATCTCATTTCTGGATCACAGGTTTAATATGTTTTTTATGTGATATTACTTTTAGAAAAAGGCGCTCAAAACGTGGGGCTGTATTTTCATTGTTCAACCCCCTTTTTTTTTT